>CM069907.1:67209807-67359109 GCA_036172215.1 Camellia granthamiana
CTCCTCCTCAAGTTGATTCTCCTTTTGCTTCTCAACCTCTCTATCCTTCCCCGAGGCCTCTGGTTGATCTAGGTGTGGAGGTTTGAAGTACTGCCCACTCCGCGTCATATGGTCGACCTCTCCAAGGTACCAGGTGTTATTGGGTTGGTTGTTCCCCCAATCTTCATCTGTGTGGGCAAGACACAAGTCCTCATCTTCCCACCACATTCCATCAGCAGCTGACAAACATCTGTCCGGCTCTGGTATGGCTGTTCTTGTACTCGCAACACCTTCCATCCAGATGCTCGTAGCATTCTCAGTTCCTGTGCACACAGCAGTTTCAGTCCCCATATGGGCCTTTGCCTTCCTGATTCTCTCGGAGTCTTCGAATTTTTCCTGTTCTGGGTGTGTCAATACAACCGACTGTTTAGTAATTCCCATATTCGAAATGCTCCAATCCCGAGCAAAATTCTTGACACCGGCGCTCTCCGGCGATACATTCTGTTCTTCGGCCCTTCCGGCTGTCACTGGCATTCTTGCCCCTATCGGGCCTCGTTCTAGCTGGAACTCTTCTACCACATCTGGTTGATCGTCTAACCATCCCGTAGCCTCTGCCGACTCCTCATAATCATACCAGCTGACTGCCACGTCCCTTGGGTCTTGGTCACTATAAAACTGGAGATTGGCAAGGTCCTCCCCCACAGCCGTTAAATCATCTGTTCCCTGCCCTAGACTATCCCATTGGATCACACACAGCTCTCCTCCTGCTGGAAATTCCACATCTGGCCCATCCTGGCCTATCGATGAAATGTAGTCACCCGGGCTATATGTCTTCTCAACACAACTTCCGGATTCCGCAGACTCTGGCTCAACATTCCTTTTCTCCTTTGGGACCTTTTCTCTCCTGTCTTCGATAGTCACCACCGCCGGCTTAGGTTGGGTTATGGAGATGTCCATCATGCACAAATCGGCGCAATTGGGAAGGAACACCTCCGGCTTAGGCAGGTGGGAAGGTGTGATATAGATACTAGGATCATAGGACACGTCCCCAGTATAGATGAAATTGAGTCTTTTGGGTGGTGGAGCTTGGTTATGTGTGGGGAGAGGATTTATAGTAACATTGGGCTTCTCGGGCGGCAGAATCACCCCGTTATCGATGAGATCTTGAATCTCATGACGTAATTGGAAGCACAGATCAGTGTCATGACCGTGCTGTTGGTGAAACGCGCAACACTTGGCTGGGTTGTGAGTAGAGGGAAGTCTTTCTGGTAAGGGCCGCGGCTCTAGGGGCTTCAAGTGCCCTTTTCTGATTAGCACCCCCGGAGCTTTGGACAGGGGCATATAAAGTGGAGCGAAGGTTCTGATGTTTTTGGGTGGGTATTTGGCTATTGGTGGATTGCTTCCGGATGCATCGGAGAATGGTGCAGCTGTCGCGGTTCTCGGAGGGGGGTTGGTGGTGACCATGCTCACTTCGGAGGCTCTCGTAGTTGTGGTGCCGCTCGGGCCCGCATTAGTGTTGCGGTTGAAAGTCCTTCGGGGTTGCTCCCGGTCGTTATCAATTAAGCCTTGCTTCAAGGCATCCTCAATCTGCACCCCCCATTTCATGCAGGTCAGAAAAAGTAGGAAAGGGGAGCACAATCATCTTTTGCATCAACTTCGGCTGAAGATTGCGCACAATCATCCGAATCTGATCTTTGTTTGTAGGCCTCAAGGTCATCATTGAAGCCTTGGCCCTCCATATGGTTATGAATTCTGAGAAACTCTCTTTAGGTTCCTGTCTTGTTGTCTCGAGATCACGGGTTGTAATCTCGATTTGTGTATTGTATGAGTACTGCGCAATGAAGGCCTCAGCCATTTCGTCCCAGTTTCTCTTGACATCATCTTCTAATTTGGCATACCATATAGCCGCCACACCTGACAGGGTCCGGCCGAACAAAGACATCTTCTGTAGTCTACTGAGGCCCATCGGCCTTAGGATATCTGAAAACAGTCTCAGGTGCACCATGGGGTCCCCGGACCCGTCAAATCGATTAATATGGGGCATTTTAAATCTGTCGGGCAGCGTTACAGCTGCGTCAGTGTAGCCATCTTCAATGTCGGGGATGGTCTTGGCTCCTTGGGATCTCTTAAACAGCTTTTCAAGCTTGCTCAACTTTAGTGCAGTGGGATCAGTCTCGAACTCAAAGGGAGAGTCCGGTAGGTTAGTGGGCATTTTTGATAACTGAGGTTGGATTTGGGGTAGGATCCGGGGGTGGAGGTGGTCCTGTGGGAAGTTCTGTATCATTCTGAACATTGGCTATATCCCCGAGGGTTGGAACCCCTGATGGGGGAGGAATTTGCTGCGAAGCAGATGCTCCGTTTTGTTGTTGTAAGCTCACGATCAACTCTGCCTGTTCATTCATAACCGTGGCATGTTGCTTGGCAAACTCTGCCTGTCGGACAGCATCCTGCTGCATCATTTTCATGCTCTCCTGAAGCTGGCGCACCATCTCTTCTAAGCTAGCCATACTGTTCTGCTCTGACTAAATTATCGGTGTATGTTCCCTTTCTGTGGGAGGAGCAGAGTCCTGATCCCTACTGTACACAGGTGGGGTAGACAAAGCCCTCTGTACTGACTGCTGAACTGATGTCTTCTACCTAGCTGTCCTCCGTCTAGTAACCGGGGGTAGAGAGTGGTACACTGGTTGTCCGTCTACTAGATCCTTAGATCGATGGAGTCGACGACCTCTAGTCCAGAGTGCTTGGGGAATATCTGCTGGGTCGGAAGCAATTGTGCTCAACTACCTAGCAAAAGGATAAATAAAGCGTATAAATAAACAGACAATCGGACAGCGTAACGGCGTAAAATAAACATACAACACGCGGTTGGGTATCATAATATGCTGCCAATAAGCTGAACACACTGTTCCTCAAATACTGATCACTGTTTCTGAATCGTTGTCCCTAAGTCTGAACCTGATACCCACAGATAACTAATTCCCAAATTACTGATACTGATGCCAGCAGGCTGGATACCCAGACTTGCAAATAGGTATATGCACTCCCTGTAGAGATACACTCTAAAAGCACATAGCAAGTAAATGAGAGCCAATACACCCCTATGTTGGGGTAGGGTTTCCCTGCCCTATCTTGTTAGGAACTAGGGTTTCACTATGCACGCATCGGTTTCAAACAACCTAAAATCGGATGAGCAACCTGTCCTAATTTGGAATGGACACTATGGATTCCGAATATGCACTAGGTCGAATGGTCGAAAAGGGTGCCCCGGTAAAACCGGGGTTTGTGTTCCCATACTGGCAGAGCCCGCAACCGGTCAGCCTTATGGCATGCTTTGACAAAGTCAAGCCTCCGGCAGACCGCTCAGGAATAGCAGATCGCCAACACGGTGTCCTAGGCGCACCAATGCACATACAATGCAAAGAAACACATAAGTGTAGTCAAAACAGGATATCACGAGTTCGAGTCAAGCTCTCTAAATATCCCCAGTAGAGTCGCCAGAAACTGTAACATGCCCGCGAGGGACCCCGCGCTACACGCTACAATTCGGACTCGATTTTGTTTGCGGTTCTAAATCTGAACCAAATAGTCCAAATCCGGCAAATCGTTTTGAGAAAACAGATTTTTGAAAAGAAGTGCCAAACATGGACTGCTTTGCCAGATACAGAGTCGCCACCTAAATATTTTTTAATAGGGAAATTTAGGAAACCCTGACTCGGTGCCAAAGGCCACGTGTCCGTCATCACCAAAGTTGCCTCGGCTTAGGAGCTTGGGTACGATTGGGGAAGGTCAGCTATGAGCACCCCCTCTCGCCCGGTCCGAAGACCGGCCTCTACTAACCGTGATATCTTGTTTTGAAAACGTTATGTGTTCTTGTTCCGGTTATTAGCCTAGAATTACTATGTTGTACGCACAGCAAACAAGTATAGACTAGATTGCCTAATTTGGAAATAAGTATTGCATATCCGTTTGTTTTGAAAAACACTTTGGAATTTACTACTCGCAAGTAGGCTAAAATACGGATTTCAACGAGTTTTTCCAACTCAGACAATCCAACCTTCACCCACAGGCATTCAAACAGTTTATCACATAAGCATCTAGCCACATGGTAAGCATGTTGTCATGTTAACACTCACACGCATGCGGTATGCTAAAGCATGAAAATACTTACATCGTACTCCGTGCCAAAACAATAAACTAGTTAGCAAACATGCATGGTCCTAGTTCATGTCAAATTGACTAATGCAACACATACAGGATGCAATTAGGGTAGGCTCGGCTAACCTAAACATGACATGTGAAATGTAATCAATTGATACACGTATTCAATTTGGAATTGAAGTACAAATGCAGTTAGCATGATGTACCGAGCCCGGTGCATGCAAGACAAATGTATGGATGCACGCATGCATAGCATAAGGTATGCTAATTTAAACATGCCCTAATCTACCATCATAAGCGGGTAAATAAAAGGGAAGAAAGAAGTGGGGATTGGAGGACATGCACACACACGCACCCACACTTATTACAGATTCGCCCTCGCTCGGAGGGACCAAATAAATATTACAGATAATTAACCTGCAAGCTAATTAAATATTACAGGCCCTCTAATTTAAACAAATTAAATGCAGAATAGAGATGGTCGCAGCCCTGCCTCGGGGTGCGCGAATGATGCATGCTCGATCCATCTTGCTCGGAAACCCATAGCCATAGCACTACTGCCTCTGTTTTCACTGCCTTGCTTCTCTGAAAACTTCCAAAGTCCTAGGGTGTCTTCTATAAACACTGCAGAACACCATCGGCTAAGGGAAATGACCACCGGCCATAGTAAAATGCCATCGGCTGCTGATGAAGTTATCGGCCATTCACCAATGACCGGTCGGCACTAAATGTTGTCGGTCGGCAAAAACCTTCCTGCAGAAAACAGTTTTGACAGCAACAGAGGACAGACAGTGTATGGCATAGAATTTCAAGCACATGTAAGCATGGTCATGTTCCCTATCATGTATTGAACTCAAGGGAGCATGGCCCTCGATCCTTGGGCCATCAATTGTGCATGATAGCCTAAGGGACCAAGCTTGCCATTCAATGTAAAATGCATGCAACACACAAATGAGGACCAAGACCCTATCATGTCAAAGTCAAGGGCCTCGGTGACCAAGGGTTGAGATGTGTTTTGTCACTTGAAGTACAAACACCCCTCAACCCCCACACTAGGTTTGACACCCCAAACCAAGCAATGTAATGCATGTATGCAATATGACTCAAGTTATGCAACATGGCTCAAATATGCAAATGAGGCTAAGTAAACAAACATGCCAAAATGTGATGTAAACTAAACATGCAAATGCACAATGCTAGGCATGCAAGATGCAATGCAATACACTCTAACATGTGAGTCGAGACATGAAACGCAACTAGTCAATAATATGCAAACATGCAAGTATGATACCATGCAAGCATGAATCCAATGCAACATAATCATGCAATGGTGGTTCCAAATCACAAAAGGCAGACCTCAGCCCACCCGAAACAGTGACCAAAAATGCCCAAAACAGTGGACAAATATTCATGCAAACAAGCATGCCAATAAGCCCAAGGACTAAGGCACAAAATGGAGCACTTTGCTACCACTAACAAGGCCACTCATGGCATGAACCAAACAACGAAAAACAGGGGCAAATGCTTGATTTTGCTGGAGAATTCAAGTCAAGAGAAAGGGATATAAGAGGAGAAGTAATGAGGGAAAGGAAAAGCTCAAGAATTTCAGCCAATTAAAGTTTAAGGTATGAAATTTATGCTTGATTTTTGTAGAATCTTTGTATTACACTTGAAATTGAAGATGAGTTTGGGTTCAATTTCATGTAATTGGAAAGAAATATTGAAAGTATGAGGTAATTTGAAGATTAATGACATAAATTGATAAGAATTGGGTTTTGCATGTTAAATTAAGTTAGGTTGAAGAATATAGTTTGGATTCTTTAAATTTGTCAATTTTGGGTTCAATTTTGAAAATTATTCTTAAATTGAGTTCTGTAAATTACATGCAA
This sequence comes from Camellia granthamiana, assembly GCA_036172215.1. NCBI lineage: Eukaryota > Viridiplantae > Streptophyta > Magnoliopsida > Ericales > Theaceae > Camellia > Camellia granthamiana. Next base: position 67,215,834 of record CM069907.1, read on the forward strand.
CAAGAAATGTTTGAAGATTTGACCCATGCAATGGAGTATAAAAATGACTTTGAAGAAAAAGTTTTAAAAATCACGAGTTCATGAAATTTCAGAGCTGATTTTGGAATTAAAGGAAGTTTTGATTTAATTGAGTTGGCGATTAATCATGGCTTTTATTTATTTTCATGTTTTGAAGAAGTTTTGCATGAGTTTTGAACATAAAATTGGATTTTGAAAGCTTAATTTATGTTTTAAAGTTTATGATGGGTTTTAAACATGGATTATGAGTCATTAAAGATTAATAAGCTAGGGAACAACGTAAGTAAAGTGAATTAGAAAATATGAGACAACTCGAGAATATGATTCATGTGTACAAGTTATGAGAAATGGACTAAATAAGAAATCAATGTAAGGAAGTTAAGCCGTAATGGCCATGTGGATGTGTAATGATGAGATATGTTTATATTATGTGCATTTGTGATTGTAGGTCACGAGTCAGAGACCGATCGACTGTTTCTGGAAGCCTATTGTGAGTAACATTTTTGTAAAGATATGTTTGTATGGTATATGTTTAAATTGGTATCTGATAAGCTATGGTTTCTGAAATGTTATTTTGATACGTGAACGAATGTCCTATTTTGATCTATTATAGCATCCACAGATAGTCCCAAGTCATGGGGGACGACATGTAAATGTGGGTCCATGACATATGACTGTTTACGAGATCTCGTTAACCACTTCATTGTGGTGATATGTGTTTAATCGGTATCCAAAACTGATTACTCTAGTCAGAAGATGATATGAGATATGTTCTGTTGGATGTACCACTATTATGTTCTGATATGAGAGTGATGTGACTGATATATCATGATCTGTTTTCTGTATATGAAATGGTTCAAAATTCGTTCACTAACCTCTTTACTTTAATGTTATTCACTGAGTTCACCGTTTATGTATATATGTACATAGGTGGGCGATCTAAAGAGCAAGCTTAGAGGTCTCCATAGCTGAACCACTGTTTTGAGGTCTATCGGGTTTTTGGTGCCTTTGGGTTGAGGCTAGGTCGTAATGACCAATAGCAAGTGTATGTCCCGGTGGATACATGTGTATATGTTTTGTACAAGATATTGTTAGTTATGTACCGTAATGTGAGTAAATTAACATTTATGTATGTCAATATTTGTTTATATAGATGCATAGTTCATTGGACTATTGGTATTTTTGTATATTGCTTCCGCTTGCCCTGATTATTTTGATTTGTACAGGAAGGCCTTTGATAATCTCGGATTACTGGCCGGTCACTTCACTGACCCTTACGGGACGAGGTTCGGGTCATGACAGAATGGTATCAGAGCATGAGTTAATATCTCACACACGTGTCCATTGAGTAATAGAGTGTCTAGAACGGATTTAAGTTTCATGCATATAGCAAGAAAGTAACAAGTTGTGCATTCTGAAATATGTATATATGTTTGTGTGATATGTTTGGGTATTGAACCTAAGAATTAAGAGCTATTATGAAATTTCGATAATTATGAGGAAACTGAAACGCGATGTCTAGTATGTGTGGTAGTGAGGCTAAGAGGCAAGAACTACTGAGGAATTTTTCACATTATAAGGAAATTAGAATTATTGACTGGAATATTAGTGAGTACAAGTATAATGATCTGTGAGACTTGGAATTTTGATGATTAAAGAAGACTGGGATGTGTTTGTTTAATAAGTTTAGTATTAAAGTTAAGAGCTATTGTGAAATTTTTAATGCTATAAGGGAAATATAATTTTGACTAGCACATTGGTGAGTACAAGCATATTGATTCGTGTGAACATGATATTAAAAGAAAGAGCTAAATTCAAAATAAAAAAAGAATGTGTTTGGGAGTTTTGTGGTAAGAAAGATCAATGAGAATGTGTTTAATGAATGCAAGAAGTATTAAATTAGAATTGGTATTCTTATAATTGCTTGATCTGCTATTGGAAAGTTTAGAGCTCATTTGTGGGGATAATTGAAACTTGATCTGAAATGCTAAGACAATTAGAATGAGGACACTTCAATGTACTAAGACCGCTATTTCGAGTGCCTAAGCTATTTGTGAGTAAAATATTTATAAGATTAGTTTAGGACCCATTCGCTCATTTGAATTATTTGGTTATAAAATGAGTTGATCATTGGGGTTAATATTATGTGTTAAGTGTTTCCTTGATAACTGAAAAATTTATTCTAGTGGAAATGTCGCATTATGGATTTGATTCGGTGCTCTTCATATGGATCATTAGAATGTACGATAAGCAAGTTATTTTGGCTTTTGAATGTAAATGATCCTTTTTGTGGACCTAATGGAGTGAACCCCCATTTCTCAATAAGACATGGAAATCAATATTCGGACCATTGTGGCCACGGAACTTATAGACCAAAATTTGAATTTGTTATTAAGGTTGTATAAGATACTTACCTATTTTGAAGGCTTATAGCTGTCAATAACATAACAATTTGATTCATTTGAAGCAAGGAAGTAGAATAATGAATATCATTTGAGATTGAGCTTCGATTATTTAGGGAATATGTGAATTATTCGGAGATATGTGAGTGGCTAAACAAAAATATACGAATTTTATGAATAATGTGTTCTATGTTTTGAAGTTGTGAAGTTGACTTGGAGACCCACCATTATATTACAGGATAACTTTTGATGATTAAGCTAGTTTGGGTTATTAACCGATAAATAAATGACAATGAGTTGAACTCCTCCGACAAGATTTTAGTAGTAAGGAAGTCACTTGAGAACAAAATAAACAAACAAATAAAAATAAAATAAAATAAAAAATAAATAATAAATAATGAGACAAAGCTGTATGATTTACTTGTGGTACAAGTGCTCTAAGTTTGGAGGATCAAACTTTCTAAGGGGGAGAGAATGTGACGACCCCACCACGTATAATATTTTATATTTAATTGATTAAGGAGATTTGGATTCATATTGGTTACTGCTAAGATTTAATCTAGGATTTATGAAAATTATAGAGATTGATTCATATATGACTCTATTGAGGATTTATATTGGAATTACAAATTGGAAGCCTCAATGGCTCAAGAGAGCATAATTGGTGAATTGAATTATTTTAATTTATAGTATCAGACCATATGAGAGTTTAATTAAATATTCGATTTAGATTTGTAAAATTGAGATTTGATTAATTGGGTCCGAATTGGAGTTAATTAGGTTATGAAGATTGAGAATTAAGCTTATTATGAATTAAATTTATTTATGAGGTATTCAATTGAATATGTGATTTATCGATGGAGATTTTTTGTTGGATTTGAAATTGAAGGTCTTAATAATGTAAGAAACCAAAATTGAGAATGGAAATAAGTTTAATTTGATGTGTGGAGCCTTTTGGAGTTTCATTAAAAAATCTGATTCAGACTAATAAATTTAAATATAATTAATTGGGCTTAAAAGAAGGTCAAATTAGACTAATTAAATTATGTGAGATTTGTGATTGGGCTAATCAAGATTAATTAAGATTAAATGATGTTCAATTAATTAAAATGTAATTGACATATTAAACTATTTTTAATAAAATTATAATGCAAAGGGGGATGTTGGTGTGTTCTGGAAGGTTCAAGGCAACAAATGCTATACACATATAGATATACATCAATTGATGAGTGTGCTGGGAAAAAAAACAGAGCCGAGAGGGAGGGAGGGAGAGAGAGAGAGAGAGAGAGAGAAAGAGAGAGAGAATTGTGCTGGAGAATTCAAGTTAAGGGAAAGGAATACAAGAAGAGAAGTAATGAGAGAAAGGAAAAGCTTAAGAATTTTAGCCAATTGAAGTTTAAGGGATGAAATTTATACTTGATTTTTGTAGAATCTTTGCATTATACTTGAAATTGAAGATGAGTTTGTATTCAATTTCATGTAATTGGAAAGAAATAATGAAAGTATGAGGTAATTTGAAGATTAATGACATAAATTGATAGGAATTGGTTTTGCATGTTAAATTAAGTTAGGTTGAAAAATATAGTTATGATTCTTTAAATTTGTTAATTTTGAGTTCAATTTTGAAAATTATTCTTGAATTGAGTTCTATAAATTACATGCAACAAGAAATGTTTGAAGATTTGACCCATGCAATGGAATATATAAATGACTTTGAAAAAAAAAGTTTTAAAAATCATGAGTTCATGAAATTTGAGAGTTGATTTTGGAATTAAAGGAGGTTTTGATTTAATTGAGTTGATGATTGATCATGGCTCATATTTATTTTCATGTTTTGAAGAAGTTTTGCATGAGTTTTGAACATAAAATTGGGTTTGAAAGCTTAATTTATGTTTTAAAGTTTATGAGGGGTTTTATGCATGAATTATGAGTCATTAAATATTAATAAGCTAGGGAACAACATAAGTAAAGTGAATTAGAAAATATGAGACAAACCCGAGAATATGATTTATGTGTACAAGTTATGAGAAATGAACTAAATAAGAAATCAATATAAGGAAAGTTAAGCCGTAATGGCTATGTGGATGTGTAATGATGAGATATGTTTATATTATGTGCATTTGTGATTGTAGGTCACGAGTCAGAGACCAACCGACTGTTTCTGGAAGCCCACTGTGAGTAACATTTCTGTAAAGATATGTTTGTATGGTATATGTTTAAATTGTTATTTGATAAGCTATAGTTTCTGAAATGTTATTTTGATACGTGAACGAAGGTCCTATTTTGATCTATTATGACATCCACAGATAGTCCCAACTCATGGGGGACAACATGTAAATATGGGTCCATGACATATGACTGTTTACGAGATCTCATTAGCCACTTCATTGTGGTGATATGTGTTTAATCGGTATTCGAAACCGATTACTCTAGTTGGAAGACGATATGTGATATGTTCTATTGGATGTACCACTATTATATTCTGATATGAGACTGATATGACTGATATATGATGTTCTGTTTTCTGTATATGATATGGTTCAGAATTCGTTTACTAACCTCTTTACTTTAATGTTATTCACTGGGCTTTACACCGTTTATGTATATATGTATATAGGTGGGTGATTTGAAGAGCAAGCTTAGAGGTCTCCATAGTCGAGCCATCGTTTTGAGGTTTATCGGGTTTTCAGTGCCTCCGGGTTGAGGCTAGGTCGTAATGACCGATAGCAAGTGTATATCCCGATGGATACATGTGTATATGTTTTGTACGAGATATTGTCAGCTATGTATAGTAATGTGAGTAAATTAACATTTATGTATGTCAATATTTGTTTATATAGATGCAAAGCTTATTGGACTATTGGTATTTTTGTATATTGCTTCCGCTTGCCCCGATTATTTTGATTTGTACGGGAAGGCCTTTGGTAATCTTGGATTAATGGCCGGTAACTTCACCAACCCTTATGGGGCGAGGCTCAGGTCGTGATAGAAACACTGTCATGACCCGATCCTGCCCTTAAGGATTAAGGTCATAATCGGCCAATAATCATGAGATTATTTACGACCTCAAACAAATTCAGAAATATTAAAGAGGCCAAAACGGAAGCAGATTTAACTCTATCCAATAAGCTGTGCTTACATGGTATAGTAAAATCATTCCAAAGGTATTTCATAATTTCTCACATATATAAATAGAGTTAACATCTTATATACATCCAAGAACTTTCAAATATGCAGTCAGCCAAACAAAAACTCATATACGTAGGTGATCTAACGTGTTCACCAAAATAGCAAAAGAGTAACAAAAGAACAAAAGGGACAAAAACAAAGTCTCGTGCGTGAGACATTCGAGCTGACTCCTCAAAAACTTGACTTCCTCTCATAGTCTTCACCGAGGCTGGGTTTGGACGTCTCTTTACTTACCTACATACACATGAATGAGAATGAGCGAAAGCCTAGTGAATAATATCAAATAAGGAAGTTACATGAATGAAAATTTGTTAACAAACATATCAAATGGCCTTAGGCCCATTCATGTTTCTATCTAATACATCAAATGGCCTTAGGCCTAAATGTATCAAACGACCTTGGGCCCAATTCACTCTTATCAAATGGCCTTAGGCCCAATTCATTCTTATCAAACGGCCTTAGGCCCAATTCGCTCGTGTCAAATGGCCTTTGGTCCAATCATTCATGTCAAACAGCCTTTGGCTCAATCATTTCTATCAAACGGCCTTTGGCCTAATCATTCATGTCAAACGACTTTTGGCCCAATTATTCATGTCAAAAGGCTTTTGGCCCAATCATTCATGTCAAACGGCCTTTGGCCCAGTCATTTCTATCAAATGGCCTTTGGCCCAATTATTCATGTCAAACGGCCTTTGGCCCAATTATTTCTAGCAAACGGCCTTTGGCCTAATCATTCATGTCAAATAGCCTTTGGCCCAATCATTTCTATCAAACGACCTTTGGCCCAATCATTCATATCAAATGGCTTTTGGCCCAATCATTTCTATCAAACGGCCTTTGGCCTAATCATTCATGTCAAACGGCCTTTGGCCTAATTAATCTTGTCAAACGGCCTTTGGGCCAATCATTTGTATAACGAATATCCAATTCAATTTAATAACTCTATAGAACTCATACATAAGTGAGCATTTGGAAGTAGCATACTTCAATACATTCTTATTAAGATATTATTCACCGTGTTCTGCCGGTGGATTTGTCCTTGCGCTTGACTCTACACATTTCATAACATATAGGGTTACAAGTGATTCAATCCATTCTTAATTTATTTATTTCTCTTAGGCCTTTTTCTTATCCTTTTAGGTCCTTTAATGCCTAATGCATGCCTAAGAGTGCTTAGAAATGAAAGAGAATGGAAAACAAAACATAAACCTTGTCAAAATTTATGAAACAGGGCTCTCCGCTCGAGCGTAGCTTTGGTCGCTCGAGCGGGCTGCAAAACTTTGTAAAGATACTAGTTACATGAATTTCACGCTCGAGCGAGATTTCTGATGCTTGAGCGGGGAGTTTTGCAAAACATAGTTCGCTTGAGCATAGAGTTCGCCGCTCGAGCCACAGTGCAAATTTCTGCAAAACTTCTAGGAGCTAAGTTTTCATGCTCGAGTGAGACTTTCTTCGCTCGAGCGGACATGTCGAATTCTAGGTTTTCCAGAATTCTGTTTAAGCTTCAAAGCTCAACCCCCATGGCTCCAAAACTTGCAATTTTGTACCAAAAATGTAGGCAAACATTGTGTGACAATAAAATTTAGATAATTTGAAATCAATTGTCCCAAAATCATGGTTCATCTCCCAAATTTCCAAAAACCATTTCAAGTTCTTCAAAGTTTATGAAATCAAGTTACATATCTTGCTTGAATTATGCATGCATGTAACTTATTGATTCTATTTCTATTTCAAATGGTACAAATGATGTTCATACTCATGGAGCTTAACAAAACCATACTTGCATGTATGATTTGGCACTCAATTTCTCATAATTAACATGCTACGTGCTAGATTATGCAAATTCATAGCAATTTTATACATGCATGGTTATATTGACTTCAAATTCATCATAATCAATTCAATTCTTGTAATTCATTTCATATCTTGCTTGAATTCACTCAATTATGAATTTAAATTCATGAAGTTGAGTTCAATTACTCACCTAGAGGCTCCAATCCTCACAAATGTAGTTAAATCTTGTACCAATTCCCTTAGTCTTCCAATTTCTTAGCAAAGTCTTCAATTTTGGCCTCTTTCTCTCTCTAAACCGTGCATTCTCTCTCTCTCTCTCTCTAGTGTATTCTCAACCAAAATGAGTTCAAAGGAAGGAACTTGAGTGTATATAAGCCTATTTATAGGCTTGCCTAACCTAATTGATTAAGGCTGAGTAATGGTGCTCTAATTCAATCATATTGAATCTAATTATTTTGATCTGAATCAATTTTTAATTAAATTTCACTGTAAGTTCTAAAAATCATGCTAAGCACAAAAATACAGTCAATTTTACTTTCTGACGCCTCTACGGCCTTCAATTTAAATTCTATAGTAAAAACTCAAACATATTTTTCTACGGTGAACAGATAGGAATTCAAACACACACATAATCATATAAGTAGCACTCAAAATCATATTAATCATATAACCACAATCATAATTAAGATTAATTAACATAACATGGGATATGGTTATCACAAACACTCCCCTTAGAAGGTAAATCACTCCCACTATCTTTGGCGATTTCAGGATGATTCTCTAATTCTCCATCCTCGCCAAAAGAATGTGTGACTTCCTCAGACTCCTGCAACTCAAATAGCGCAAGATCTTTCTTTACTTGACCAATATTAGAAAATTCACTTTAAATGAAATTGACATCTTACTACTCACTTTCAGTCATTCCACTATAAGAATGTTCACATAACCCTTTGAGCATTCTAAGTATCTAACAAACACTTGTTTATTTGCTCTAGGGCTTAATTTCCCATGCTTATGAGAAGTACTGTGAACAAAAATCCGCACAACTCCAAGGCCACAAATGCTCTAAATCAGGTTTTATGCTTTTCCATAATTCATATGGAGTCATTGGAATTGAATTTAAAGGCATATGTTAAGGATGTAGACAACAGTCATAAGAGCATCCCCCAAAAAAGATATAGGGAGGTTGACTTGCGCCATCATCAATTTAACCATTTCAAGAAAAACTGTGATTCCATCTCTCCACTACACCATTTTGTTGCGAAGTGCCTGGAATCGTTAACTGCCTACGTATTCCATTTTCCTCACATAATCCCTAGAATTGATGTGATAAATATTCACGCCATCGATTTGTTCGAAGGATGCTCAGTTTCTTGTTTGTTTGACTTTTAACCAGTACAATAAAGGGCTTGAAGCAATCCAATGCCTCAAAGTAATGTGAGATCAAGTAGACATAATGGAACTGTGAATAGTCATCAACTAATATAAGGAAATAAGAAGCGTCATGGGGTGCCTTTACATTTATAGGTCCACAAATGTCAGAGTGGACTAACTCTAGAGGATATAAAGCCCTAAGTGCCTTTTCAAAAGGCTTCCTACAGGCCTTTCCTACCAAGCAAGGCTCATACACAGGAAGACTTACATTAGCAAGATGCCCCAACAAGCCTTCTTTAGCTAGTCTAGTCATTCTATCTTTTCCAATGTGACCAAGTCTAGTATGCCAATTAACAGAATTTAGTGTATCATTATCACAAGACACATAAATATATGAGGAAAAATCAAAATCTAGCATAAATAAACTATTGGAAAGAAAAACTTTTCCATACAAGCCCTTATTCAAATAGGAATCCAACTAACTACCACTAAAACCAAATCCTAGCAAAGCAATAACTAATAAAAAAAAATACATTAGACACTAGGTGCATAAAGCACATCATGAAGGAGTAAAGTGCGCCCTAGACGCGTCTTGAGCTGGTAAGAACAAACTTCAAGGAGATCCTCTCGAGTTCCATTACCCAATGTAACGTACTGCTTACCCACAAGTATGTTTTTGTAATCTACGAACTCAACTCTTTCTTTTACTATGTGGCGGGTTGCTTCTGAGTTCTACAATCCAACCATGGAAAGAATTATCAACACATACATGTGAACAAACACAAGTATTTAAAGAGTTAAGTGAAAGGTTTACCTTCTTTGCATCAAGGCATTTCCGAGCAAAGTGACCTCGCTTCCTACAGTTATAGCACTTGACTTTGGTATTGTTTTTATTTCCAGTGCACTTGCCTCAACGACACTCTATTTTACCTCTCTTAGGACCAAGGTTACCAACTGAACCACCACATTTTCCTTTTCTGTTGCACTTAGGCCTGAATACTTGACGTTACCCTACTTAGGCGACAAGGACGGTGTTATGGTGCGACCCTAGGCACTCTACTTCAAGCCCAAATTGCTTAAATTTCAAAATAAGAGCATGCAGCTTGGTTACAGGTGTGATCCTATAGGTAATATTTAGTTGATTCCACATGTCATAAGCAATGGCGTTTGTCTCAAACTCTTCCATGAGATCATGGTGCATGTTGCTAAGCATAGTATAACGCTCGCATCGATATCCCTTGACCCAATTCTGATGGATCTTCGTGTCACGACAATGTTGGGCAGTGGCCTTTTCTTCAGATCGGATCTTAAGGGTGGTCAATTTTTCTATGACTTCTTATTCATTAAGCGAATATTGAATTTCATCTTTGGTGAGGTCAGTAATAACATTCTTAGGAGTCATTTCACTACATTGATTGCATAGGGTTTGACATTATCATACTTTCGAAAGAAAAAAAATTATTTCCAAAAATACAATTGGCATACTATATTTCCACTTACATAGAGAGATCGAAAATTTCGCTAAGCTCATAATCATTTTGTTTTATGTGAGCTAAAATATGGCACCCAATTAATTTTGAATAAAATTATGTAAGAGGCAAAATCATCTCTTATTTCCACTATCAAATCATGCATAATATATATGAGTCAAAAAAATGCGGCATACAATTTTGCACGTGGACTCCATTTGAAGCCCCTGTTGGTAATATGATGCAACATGTTAAGGTAACCTTGAAATATATTGGTGACAGTGAAACACATTCCCTTACAAGGCTGTGGAAAAATACATCCAAAAAATAAATAATTACAACCCAAAAGAATTCCAATACGTTGATTCTAATATATATAAAAATAAATAAATAAATAACATGGGGATGAGATGCCACTTCACCAATACATTTGTGGGGTCTACTTCTAATAATACAAAAAATAAATAAATAAACACGTGCACAAAAAATTACCAACATTACCTCCATTCATCCAAACATACATCAATAATAAATAAATGGCCAAGAATGAAGGGCAAACTACAATTCCTACTAAGGAAAAGAGTATAATCATGAAAACTAGACTCAAAATATATATTAGTTCTCAACTAATATATCAAACAATTAACAGATTAATTTCACAATTTAATAGCACGAAAAATAAATGCTAAATTAACCAAAAGGAATTAATAAATTATGCTTGATAATAAATAAAACAGAAAAATAATTTTTCAAAATTTTTCAGTAATTTTCAGAATTATATTTTTAGTTTTCTTTAATTTTCAGAATTAAAATATATATGAACAAGTGAGAATATCCAAAGAAAATTTCAAATAAATTAATTCTGAAAAACAGTAGCCAAATAGATTACACAAAAAAAAGAGCAGGCAGTTAGGATTCACCACGCGCGACGCGTGTGAACATGCGCTCAAAGAAATGTGTCTACGCTCCCTCACATGCTGGTTGGTGAATTGCACAGTGACAGACAGGTGTTGCGCTCACACACTGCCAGCATGCGCGTTGCTGATGTTAAGCCACACTGACCCAAACTGGGCCGGCGCGCTGTCAAGCTGTGCTGCTAAGCCACCGTGTTCTGCTGACATCATGACAACGTTACGACCCACTGACGCGCGCCACGCCGAGCCGCGCTAGTCCCAGTGGTGCTAAGTTAGCTTCCGTATGCTGCTGACGTCAGCCCGAATCCAGCTTTTCTTCGTTTCCCAAAATTTCTCAAAAACAATTTACGACGAAAAATGATTCAGGCCTCGACAACTCGAGGCGCGAATTGGCTCGAAATCTTCTTCGCAGAACCAGAGGGGAGGGGAGGGGAAGAAGAGAGAGAGGAAGGGGAGGGGAGGAGGTCCAGATTCGCCGAAGACTTGCCGTTGCAGCTCGTTGAGCTCGCCAGCCGTCTAATCGTCGCCCGATCCAGCTCGTCGCAGCAGCTGCACCGCCGTCGCCTCCGCCTCCTCCTCCTCCTCCCCCGGTGATTATGGCCCCCTCCAGTCCGGCCCACCGGCGGCTCCCTCTTCTTCTCCCTTCCTCTCTCTCTTCTTCCCCTCCCCTCCCCCTCTCTCTCTTTTTCCCCTCCCCTCCCCTCTCATTCTCTGCTTCTGAAAAACGTGAAAAATCAAAATCAAAAAAAAAAAAGCTCGACACCAAAACGACGTCGTTTTGGTGTCGAGCCAAATTTGAGGCAAAGAATTCGAGGCCTCTATCACGACTGATTTACGACCCACTGACGTCAGCCCCCGATTGTGATCGAAAATTCTTTGAAAAACCATAACTTTTTCACTTTAACTGCGAATAAAGTCCATTTTATATGGATTGAAAGGAAAATGCTTCGGATCCCCAGTGGGGTGCTGGGGTCGGTTGTGATTGGTTCAAAAAAATTATTATTATTATTTTTTTAAGTTAATGAGAGGCTAATACGTTACTGGGAGTGCTATTGGGGGTCGGAAGCATCGCCCGGATTGAAAAGCTCTCGAAGAGTGTTATCAAAATATGTAAATTTAAGTTATTAAAAACGAAATTTTTATACTGATTTTTGAGTTGAAAACTCTGCTGTATTGAAATTTTATAAAAACTAGGATTTTCCAAAAGCCTTTTCAACATGTGATAATATTCAACAATATTAAAATAGATAATATTGATTAAGACCTTGTTTGGGAACATATTATTTTAATAATTTTTTTATTTTTTGGTTAAAATATAAGATAAAAAAATTAGTACGTTTGGAATAACTTTTTAATTTTTTTTCTGAAAAGATGTGTAAAAAATAAAGAGAAAATGAAATTTTTAATTTTTGGTATAAATTATAGGTTTTTTAGATTTTTTAGTAACCTTTTGGTTTGTAGGCTAAAAGTGTTGCATGCTGAATGAGGCCTAAACATGAACAAAACTAATCTATGGCATCCTAATCATAAGGTGAAAACAAGCAATACTGTTCTGATACCAATGAAGGAAAATATACTAGTAATCATATTATCTGATACGGAAATAGTTTGAATCGGATGCTTGGATTACGAGCCTCGTCTGGAAAACTCTTCGTCATTAATTAAGAAGCTACCAGAGTTTCTCAATGTTGTTTCAACACTCCAAATCCCTAGGTTCTCTAATGGTGACCTAAGATGGAAGAACATAGAGAGAAATTTTGCAGAGATTTTTCGGGTAAACTCCCGCAACAATAATATGTCTCTTTTCTCTATATCAGATATGATATATATCTCTGCAGATAGAAGTGGAGTTGTAGATTCCTACAACAACTCAAACACTTCATTAGATAATTCCTTAATTATTTTATTTATTAAATAGTGTGAATTATCTACAACCATGTGCTCCATGGGTTATGGATCGGGTCAAATTTGACCCAATTTCCAACAGATATGTTAATCACAAATAGACGAGTGTTCCAAAAAGGGTTGGACTCTTTTCATATTTACATTTCAATGTAAAAGAATTTGAGGGGCTCATGTGGCACATCACGAGTCCCGTTTCTATGATCCAAACCGTTCATTTTGTACGACTCTAAATATATATCATCCATTAAAAATATTAGGTCAATCCGATTATCGTAACATTTTCATTTTATCGTGTTTCACTACAACATATAAGAGTTTTAGAGATGAAATTTGTCTCTAAAAGTATAAATTTTGTTATAAAAAATATTTAGGAACTAATTTTAGTTGTCACAATGGCAGTCGCTAAAAGGTCATTTCGAAAAGTCAAAAAAATAGTTTTTAAGAATAAAATTTTGAAAATGTTGCTAATAAATGCACTTTTAGAGACAAAATAACTTAGTTCCAAAAATGTTTATTTTTTGAGACAACACTTTTGGTCCCAAAAGGTTAGTAATTCATCATTAAATGTTTAATTTTGTTGCTAAAAATAAAATAATAACACTTTTGACGACAAAAATATTTTATTCCTAAATTTTTGTCTCTAAAACCTTAATTTCTTGTAAATGAATGGTCTATTTATAAAATTATATTTATCGATCATTTTTTTGTAGATAAATGCAATAAAATGAAAATGTTACGATTATCAAATTAAACAAATTTTTTCATGAATGATATACATTGAGAGACCTATAAAATGAACGATTCAAACTATCAAAATAAGATCCATAATGGCCCTATGAACACCTCAAATTCTCTCATGTTAACGTGTTAATGCACCAACTTGCGCTCAACCATGATTATTGTATGAGTGATTTTCTGATCACACTGCCTATCTTAGTGATTTCAGCGGTAAAAACACAGGCAGAATAGATGGCACAAGTAATAGCACAAAGACAAGAAGGATTTAACGTGGTTCGGCAAAGAATGCCTACGTCCACGGGTGGGGCCGAGGTAATTCACTATGAATAATGACAAGAATTACAATTTACTCTCAGTAACTCTCTCTAAGCTCGTAATTGTAAGTCTTACAATTAGCTTGTTGTCTCTCTCAATGTAGTTGAGACCAGTTCAGTCCGACTCTCCTTTGAATGTCGTCCTCCATCTCTATATATACACCGAAATAGAGATGGAGAAGCTCACAGCTTTTGAGCTGTCTTGCCAGCCCACTAAAGCACTTTCGGCAGCTTTCCAGATAAAAGCTGTTGATTCCTTCAAACGACTGCTAGTGGCCTCGTGGCTATTTCTCATGGCCTCAAGGCAAGCTTGTTGGTGAGATAATGGCCTCGTGGCTTCCTCCACTAGGTTGGACATCCACCTAACCAAGATAATATTTTATAACATCAACCTCGGCTTATTCTTCTGCGGGTAGCTCGGCCTTCACGTGTTAAGCCGAGGTTGTAAGCCTTTGTCCCGAATTAAGATGCCTTCGGAAATAACCTCGGCATTACTAGAGTTCCTTGGCAAAACTTTACTGTGCACGTTGCTCCTCTGATGACACGTCGGCATCACCTTGCCACGTGTTGATGCTCAAAAATATAACCCCACAATTATGATAATATTCCTGTAACATTATTGTGCTGTGAAAATGTTCTTTGTTTAAGTTGATGTGGATTCGGATTGTTTTGTTTTCATTCCAGTGAAAGTTGGGTTTTCTTAGAGCAGAGTGAACTATTTGCACGTATAGGTGTGTTCTCAATTTGTCATTTTATAGCTCTCAAATCAATCAGCTGACCTAATGATATAAATGCTTAGATTTGTGGAGAGCAAGGAAAAAAAAAAAAAAAAACCTCTTCATAATAATTTTAGTCACAAGTAAGAGTGTACGTGGTGTGGTCCGGACGGTTTGAGAATAAAATTATAAATCGAATGGTGGGTTGGCGGATTAATGGATTAACAAATTATGATTTGAGCGGTTTTTGGTGGATTGAAAAATATTCTAACTAATTATCGTACATTTACATAATATATAATACTAATTTGTATAATATTTTTCAGATATATAACATAAAATAATTTTACATAATATGTTTTATATGTATAACTACTAATTTGTAATAAATTTCATATCTTAAATATCTCTCACACTCATTTTTACGTTGATATTTCATTGGAGGTAAAAAAAATATATGTATTAACTATAGCGGAGCGGTTTGGTTGACGGATTATAAATTTTAAAGTTTAAACCGTGGTTAGCGGTTAGAGCGGTGCGGATTGATGTAAATCGGTGTGATTTTAACGGATTGGGCGGTATTTTGCACAGTTCTAGACACAAGGGCATTTTGTAAAATTGACCTATGGATTATCTCATGATAGTTTGAAAATGAAATTAAAAAGATAACTTTAGGTGGAAGAGTGTTAACAATGACCAAGTGTTAAGTTATTTTCTTACTTGAGTTAATTTTTGGTTTGAACCTTAGGCTTGTCAAAGAAATTAAAAAGAAACTTTCGGTGGAAAAGTGTTAAAAATGACGGGTCTCGTTTGAAGACTAAACATTTTAGTCAAAAAATTAAAAAATTATTGCAAGTTGTCATATCACTTTCTTTATTTTTCTACATATCTTTTTGTAAAATGTCAAAAAATTACTTTCTTGCTTCGGTTATTTTTTGTTTTTACTTTGAAAGTGTTAAAAGGCAGAATTTTCTTTCTTCCGTCATTTTTTGTTGGAACCTTAGGCCTGGTAACCCTTATGGACTAGGTTTATTGATTTTGGGCGTGCATGTTGCCATGTTGGTATAAGTTTATAGTCATATTTTTTTTTTTGTTGGAACCTTAGGCCTGGTAACCCTTTTGGACTAGGTTTATTGATTTTGGGCGTGCATGTTGCCATGTTGGTATAAGTTTATAGTCATATTTTTTTGTCCATGTATGCTTAGAGAGATGGTATTAAATTTTTCGTTGGTTAGAACTCGGGGTTGAGAGACTCTGTAGAATAGAGGATGATTTGATTGTCTTAGAGTCGTGCAGTATCATGTTTGGTCGGAGTTATGTATGTATTGAAATTTCGTATAAATTGATTATAATACTATCGATTTATACTGTTTTGCATGCCTTGTTAGTTATTACAATATACCTGATATTCTTACTTAAATTTGAATTGTGTGAGTTAATTTAAGTAAATTGGTTAAGGAAAAAAATTCAAATCGAAAAACTTTGTAATTGGAAATATAATATAATTAACTCATCTATCTATCATATCTGCATAATATATCTGTTGAATATGAACTTGAAATAACACGACATAATGCCCACCTTTGATTGGAGACCCCTAACAAAAATTTGATTAAATTTGGAAATCCAACTGGACCAAGGTCGCATCTCATTATGGTTAGCTTTGATGGCTTAGCTACGAGGTTTTGTAGCTGTTAGAAATTTGGCACCCATGTGGCATGACCCTTTGAACCTTTTGAACCTTATCCAAATAAGTTTGTATATGAATTCAGAACCTATTTGGATAACCACTCGGGATATCTATATCTATCATATCAACTGATATGGATAGATAAAATAGATATCTTATATATCTGATATGATATGGGATATGGTTAATCAGAAAAACAACGTATGTTTTATGTTTTTCCCATATACTGACTCTCTCCAAAAAAAAAAAAAAAAAAAAACAACGATCAAGCCATTTTGCACTGTGATTTGTATGGGTGATATTCATTTTGTAATATCACTCTACTGCTGAGTTGGTTTAGAAGATTCTGGAAGCACGTGATTTACCCACGAGATTCTTCAATTCAGACTCTGCTGAAAAGGTATGACCATATGTTTTCATCTGCTGCGTTATACTTTGATTTACATTGGTATCAGAGCATGAATGGATATTTTTGTGTTTTCTTTAATCATGCGTATATATATATATGTACACATTGTATACATGAATGTTTATAAAGGAGGAAGATGTCTACTCTCGTTAGATTAAGAGCATAAAATACCTATTTTTATGTTCATTAATGTCATTTTAAATACCATAAATGATTTTATTTTGAAAAATGGAGTTTGGAAGTACTGAAATTAGACCCAAAAAACACCCTGGAAGGCGGGGCGTGGTCCGCACGCGCCATCTAACGCCGTGGGCGGCTTACAGGGGCTTCCACGTGCTACCACGAGCTAGACGTGCTTCCGACGCGGTTCCACGCGCCATCACGCACGCATCAGAGGCGCTGTCCACGCGCCCGCCATGCGCTGAGCTGCGTTCTGAGCCGCTCGCGGAGCCGCGTTCTGAGCCGCGCTGTTTTCCTCCGCTGGCTTGGCTGGCTTGGCTGCTGTTGTATAAGGCACTGTTTGTTTTGTTTTTAATTCTGAATCGCATTAAATGGTCATAATTAATTCGTTATAGATTTGTTTTATGCGTGGTTGGTACTGTTAGACTCAGAATTAAATTTTTCATATTTTGTAAAATTTTAAAAATTTAATGAAAATAAAAGTATTTTTTCTGTGATAATAATTCATTATTTATGCTTTAAAATGCTTCTGGTATTGCATAAATAATTTTATGGGGTTGAATTTTTTATTGTAGACTTCTGAAATGTTTTACTATTTACTGGTATAATTTTTTCAGTTTATCAGATTCTGGAATTTTTTATTTCTAATTTTATGTGTGTTTATTAGTTATTTAGAATTCCAGAAAATTTCACAAAAATTCCAGAAAATTTCAGAATGATGTACATTTTATTGTGGCATAATCTGAATATTGAATACATCATATTTTTTTAGGGTTTGTAATATGTTGCTATTAAAGATGCATGATTAGTTATTTATTTATTTATTTGAATTCCATTATTAAATGAATATAGCATGAGTTGTTTGTAAATTTACATTAAGATGCTATTGTATGGAATTTATCATGCTTTGTATATGCCATAAGTAATGGGAGATTGATTGTTTTTTGCGCATGGAATTAAATTAAATTTTGATAATTATCACTAGAGGTGCAAGAGATGATTACGAGCATAGCAAATTTTTCGATCTTGAGACATGTGTAAAATTATCATTATTTAATTTAGATTCTTTTGCTGCAAAATAATTTTTTGTGTTGCTATCATTAATATCCCCTGCGCATTTGTTTACTCTGTATGTAGAAACGGCTGCTAAGACAGTGGTGGCAGACTTAACTAAGGGAGAGAAATTGGATGGCGACAATTATGACATATGGCGCCGTAAGATCCAATACCTCCTCAATGAGCAAGAAGTGTTGACCACACTTGAACAAGTGATGGTTGAGCCAGAGCAGGGCAATACAGCTCAACATCGTCATGATCTTGAAGCTTTTCAGACTTGGAGTAACAAAGATCGGTGTGCGCGCTTTACTATGTTGAGTAGCATGCACAACGACTTGATTAGTGAGTTTGAGCATTGCCTGACTGCATTTCAGATGTGGGAAGCTCTCAAGCAAAAGTTTGGTATTACCTCTTTGGCAAAGCTACGTGGGCTGACTATGAAGTTTGACTCATATCAGAAAAGAGCGCATCACTCGATGAAGCAGCATTTAAGGTTCATGTCAGCCATGATACGTGAGCTTGCGGTTGCTGGGCACAATTTGACTCAAGAGTAGCAAGTACAAGCTGTGATTCGCTCTCTGCCAAATTCTTGGGAGCAGATGAAGCAGAACATTGTAATGACCCGACCTCCGATTAATGCTAATTCATGACTAATTATGCTTAACAGTAATTTAGGAAGGATTTGGGATTAATTTGCATGTGTATTGCATTATTTTTGTGTTCCTATCTGTTTGCCATATACTGATCTGTTCATGTCTTTGATTTTAAACTGCGAATTGAAAGCCTTATCGGCGCCCGATTCCGAAATTGATTAATGTTTTATGCTAGTTAGATTTTATGTGATTTTATGGTAGGTTTAATTAAAAGTTGATTTGGTACGATTAAATTAGATTAAATAATGTAAACCATTAGTTGGTTTTAATTACAAAATTGCCCTTGAGTGGGCCACTTTCTCACACATTGTGTAGAGTTGATTAAAACACCATTTTCAGCCTTTTGCCTTGCCCAAAACTGTGGGAGAGGGAGAGCTAGAGATAGGAGAAAACATGGTTTTATCTAGAGATTTGCTTGGGGAATTAAGAGAATTGAGGAGGCTTGGCAAATTTGAGCTCCTAGACTTGGAATTCAAGACTTAAGGTAGGAGATTTCCCTTTTAATTGTGAATTTAAGATTAATTCATGTATGGTTCATGAGACATTAGTAATCTAAGTCTAGAATGGGGTTAAAATGTTGAATTGAGGATTAATTCATGCATGCATGCATAAATTTCTATGCTTTGGGTTTGAATTCTAAGATCTCTTCCATGCATGTGTTAATTTGACTCTCATTGTGGTCATGCATCTTATTGTCCATCAATTGTCTAGTTTGATCATGTTTTGGAGGGTTTGGTTTCAAGGAGATTCTTGCATGATACATTTAAGTTTTGTTCTTGAAATTTTATTTGAAATTGTGTTCAAATGACTCACCCTTGGGCTTTGATTTTACAAATTGATCTTTGAAACAACTTATACTATGAGTTTACAAGAGTTTTCCAGAAAATTAGCCCAAGAGGATCGAAATGGATGCTTTAAAAGTTGAGTTTTGAGCTTGAGGTTCAAATCTGGGACTTCCAGATTTTGGACTCACGCTCGAGCGGGGAACTGCACGCTCGAGCGTACACACTGAGTTCATGCATTCCGCTCGAGCGTGTAAAGTAACGCTCGAGTGTGAAATACGTGTATCCAGTACTTTTCACATGTTTACAGTCCGCTCGAGCGGGGTAATGCACGCTCGAGCGAGGACTTGTGTCTCACGCTCGAGCGGGTATCGAGCGCCCATCGAGCGTGAATTTCATGCATCAAGTACTTTTACTGTAGTTTACAGTCCGCTCGAGTGGAGGAATACACGCTCGAACGGATCCCTTTTGTCTGCATGTCCGCTCGAACGGATAAAACCACGCTCGAGCGGGACCCCTGTTTCAGCAAAATTTTGAAAAGTGTCTTAAAGTGCATCTTTGCATCCTCACTCCATCCTAGGCATTCCTAGGCCATGTTTAAGACTCTATAGTGAGGATTTAAGGTCAGAAACACACTAAGAACTAATGACATAAGTTTTGTGCAATTAGAACGTATGTTTCAAGTGCGTGTCCATTATGTGTTATGTAGGTCACGTGCCGCGTGTCGTGTGATCAATCTGCTCCGTCTGTCTATTTCAAGGCCAACTGTAAGTAATAACTCTGTAAAGTTATGTTTACCCTAAGTATTTTCTAACTAATATGGTATAATCTGTTTTCTGAAATGCTATCTTACGAATGATGAATGAATGTCCAATTTTCTGAAATGTATTTGTGGCACCCTTAGCTCACGTGGCCCTCGCCCGGGGGTAACAATACCGCGGCCAATCTGCATGTGGCCCTCGCCTGGAGGTAACAATACTGCGGCCAATCTGCACGTAACCCTTGCTTGGGGGTAACAATACTATGGCTACTTGCGTGCAAGATATGGACATTTATGGTCGTTGGTACCAACTATGTATGTGGGTCTCTGGACCAATCTGATCTGATAGCTAATGGGTGTACCACGTATGATCTTATGTAAAATCCGAATATGAACTTGAGTGTGTATCTGAATCTATATCTGTTTGAAATCTGAATATGTTCTGATTTAAATACTAGATTCTAACTTGTGATGGACATCATTCATAAAACCCCTTTACTCTGTTATTATTCACTGGGCTTTCGCTCACAGTTTATATTATGTATGTAGGTGAGCCGGCACATGACCAGGGCCAGAGTTGACGGCCTTTCGTACTGTTTTTATCAGCCAACCATTGTTGTTTTTGTTTCCATGCTAGTCTCTATAACTGTTTGTAAAGTCAGATCTTGGGAAGTTCACTTCTGTAAATATTTGTAAATATTGTGTATCTGGACTGGCATGTTTATACATTGATAAATAAGTTTTGAAATGTTCTGTCCCATGTACGCCATCACAGCTCATTGGACCTTATCTATTTCGTATTAATGCTTCCGCAGCCCCTTATTATTTGGTAATCTATTCAGAAGCCTTTGGTAATCCACAGATTTCTGGCCAGTTACGGAGCTAAACCTACAGGGGCGGGTTTGGGTCGTAACAAACATGATGCATAATGAGAGTGTGAAAACATTCGAAGACATATCGCGTCATTTGGAGCTAGAGGCTGAGCGCCTTGAGGCGGTTAAGTCTGATGGTTCTGCTATGGTGGTTGAGTCAAGCTCACGTACGACTTCTTAGTTCAAACATGGAAAAGCAAAAGGTGGCCCTAAGAAGCAAGCAGCAACTGCGCTTAAGCGTAATGGCGCTAGAAATTTCAAGCATAGGGGCAACAGAGGTAGTAAGAAGGTAAAGCCTAAATTAACATGTTTTAACTGAAACAAAGAAGGACACTTCGCTCGAGATTGCCCTGAGCAGAAGAAGGTACTCCCTTACTTAATTTCTCGCATTCAATGCTTTGTGTCTAGTCAAGCATTAATTGCTCATTCTCCTCATTTTTTGGTTGTAGACTCCAGAGCAACAGACCACATCGCGAGGGACAGAGTAGGGTTGGTTGAGTATCGCCGAGTACCTGTTGGGAGCAGAAAAGTTTACATGGGGAACGAGACCAATGTGGAGGTGCTTGGCATTGGCACATACAAGCTGGAAATGGGACGAGGGCGCACCTTGTATCTTCATGATGTTCTTTATGCTCCAAATATTCGGCGAAACTTAGTTTCAGTTATTAGCATGATGAGCCTTGGTTTTAGCTTTTGTTTTGAGAATAATGGTGTTAGCATTTATTTGGGAACAATTGTTTATGGTTTTGGTTATCTTTCAGATGGTTTTTTAGTTTTGGATGTGGATGATTCTAGTCTTAATAAAAATGCCAATGGCTCTGTTTCTAATATTGCATCTTTTTGTGATAATAATTCTATGAGATGGCATGCTAGATTAGGCCACATAGGGCAAGACAGGATGACTAGATTAGCTAGAGAAGGTCTTTTAGGCCCACTCGCTAGAGTCACTTTGCCTACTTGTGAGCACTGTCTTGCTGGTAAGGCAACAAGGAAACCATTTGGGAAAGCCATAAGGGCATCTATCCCATTACAACTTATTCATTTTGATATATGTGGACCAATGAATGTGAGGGCAAGGAATGGAGCCACTTATTTCATCACATTTATAGATGATTGCACGCGTTTTGGTCATGTCTATTTGATTTCTCACAAGTCAGAAGCATTGGATTGCTTTAGACGGTATGTTAATGAGGTTGAGAATCAATTAGACAAGAGCATTAAGGCTCTAAGGACTGAGCGAGGACGTGAGTATCTATCTGAACAATTTAAAGTGCTCTGTGAGAAAAAAGGAGTTATCAGGCAATTGACAATTCTTAGGACTCCGCAGCAAAATGGTATAGCAGAGAGAAGGAATCGCACATTGCTTGACATGGTTAGATCAATGATGGCGCAAGTTAATCTTCCCATTTCTTATTGGGGAGATGCTTTGTTGACTGCTGCCTACGTCCTTAACCGTGTGCCCTTCAAATCAGTTTCTTTCACCCCATATGAGATGTGGACTGGCAAAAACCCTGATTTAGGCAATTTGCGGCCTTGGGGTTCGGCAGCTTACATACACAACACTTCTCATAAGTTTGGGAAGTTGGGCCCTAGAGGAAAGAAGTGTATCTTCATTCGCTATAGTGAACATTCTAAGGGTTATGTGTTTGTTGGGGAGCATCCGGATGGAAGTGTGACTGAAATTGAGTCACAAGATGTGGATTTCCTAGAGGAGGATTTCCCTAGCAGAAGTGAGGTAACTAGAGAAGTAAAACTCTATGAGATGGAGGATCTACTTGAAGGCGCACCTAGTAGCCTAGTAGAGAATGAGGAGATAATCCCTCAAGCTCCTAGGGACAGTGGAAGCGATTTACCTGCCCATGGATTAGATCCAATGGATGAGGATTCTCAGGATTCTTAACTACGTAGAAGCAAACGTGGAGCTATACCCCGTTGTCGTTTTGAGATTAAAGGGGAGGCATTCATGATTGCTCTGAGTGATGAGATGGAGCCTAAGAATCTCAAAGAGGCTCTCTCATCCCCTGCTAGTAAAGAATGGAGCACTGCAATGGATGAAGAAATAGAGTCTATGAAGAAAAATCATGTCTGGGATTGGTTGATTTGCCGCCAGGGCGCAAGACTATTGTGAACAAATGGGTTCTCAAAATCAATCGCAAAACGGATGGTTCCATAGAAAGGTATAAGGCTCGCCTAGTGGCGAAAGGTTACACCCAACGAGAGGGTGTGGACTATGAGGAAACTTTTTCACCAGTTGTAAGGTTTGCCTCTATTCGCCTAATCCTGGCCATAGTAGCTCAGTTGGACTTAGAGCTATATCAGATGGACGTTAAGACTGCATTTCTCAATGAAGAATTGGATGAAGAGATCTATATGGATCAACTAGAAAGCTTTGTGGCAGTAGGTCAGGAGCGCAAAGTTTGCAAACTTCAACGATCTATTTATGGCTTAAAGCAATCATCCAGACAGTGGAATCTGAGATTTCATCGAGCCATTGTTTCTAATGGGTTTACGATGATTGATGAAGATCACTGTGTGTACGTTAAATGGTCCAAGGACATTTTTATGATATTGTCATTATATGTATATGACATATTATTGGTTGGAAATGACAAGGAGATGATTGTCGCCACTAAAAGGTGGTTGTTCTCTACATTTGAGATGAAAGACATGGGTGAGGCGAGCTATGTGCTCGGTGTTAAGATCCTTAGGGATCACTCTAGGAGACTTCTTGGTTTGTCTCAAGAGACTTACATTAAGACTATCCTAGAGCGATTCCAGATGCAGAGCTGCAAACCCATTGACACTCCTGTTGCGAAAGGCGAGAGCCTAAGCCTTGATATGGGTCCTAAGACTCAAGAAGAGAATGAAAAGATGGCCCGTGTTCCCTATGCAAATGCTGTTGGAAGCTTGATGTATGCTATGATGTGTACACGCCCTGACATTTGTTATGCAGTCGAATTTGTGAGTCGTTACCAATCCAACCCAGGACCAACTCATTGGAAAACAGTTAAGAGGATATTACGATATCTTAGAGAGACTGCAGATTACACACTTTGCTACCAAAATTCAGATTTACAGCTAGTTGGCTATTGTGACGTTGACTGGGGAGGAGACTTATATGAGCGTAAGCTACTTCAGGATATGTTTTCATGCTTAGCGATGGTGCTATTTCTTGGAGCAGTAAGAAGCAATCCTGTATCGCCTTATCGACTATGGAGGCTGAGTTTGTGGCTTGTTCATCTGCCGTTTAGGAAGCCGTTTGGTTGAGGAGATTCCTTCAGCATTTGGATGTTGTCACACATAATTCAGACCCTGTGACTATCCATTGTGACAGCATGGCTGCACTCGCTTACGCTAAGGATCCTAAATACCACGGTAGAACCAAACACATTGATGTGAGGTTCAACTTTATCAGAGACATTGTGGCGCAGAAAGAAGTGATCCTGGAGCACATCTCTACGAGTCGCATGGTTGTGGACCCTTTGACTAAGCCCATTGCTAGAGATGGTTATCTTACTCATGTTAGGGCTTTAGAACTACGTAGGTGGTGATATTTTTATGTGTATTCAGTTGAACTCATATTTTTTGGGGATATTTATGCCATTAGTATTCATATTTATTTCTATTACATATTTATGTTTACTACTTTTTGCAATGGTTTGTGAATTAGCATACACAAAATAATTAAATTGATGTTAGCAGGCAAGATTGGCTCACTCACATGAGCAATCGCCCTTAGCGCTAGGTAGCGAGTAAGGATGAGACTAGTGGCTTATTGTATTTGGAGCAAATAGAGAAGCTAAAATTATCCACTAACTATGTCGCCTTGGTTGGAGCCAAGATGAGGTCTTGTTAAAGACCGACCATAGATATGAGAGTACCCGCTTTTCCATGATGTGCCTGTTATGGATAGCCAGATGCGAGATCTCATTTGATGCCTGAGAGGCGAGCAAATAGAGAATTCGAGTTAGACGCTAGGAAGCGACTTGTGCGCTTAAGAGCGACTGGACTAAGATTTGTATGGTGTGTGAGTTTAACATCACTCTTTGGAAGAGTAACTCCACTATAACATGCATTCGTACTGCATGTGCTTATCGACCTGTTAGCGAGGTGAAAGAATGGATCACTGCTTCTTCACCGTGTGAGTCCTAAAAGTCATTTTTCCCTAAATGACTTCACTTTGTGCCTTTTGTGACCTTTGACTATGTCATAAGATGAGGAGTTGATGTTCAACTACTTTGGTATGTTGCCTGCGGTCATGTATGATTCGGCTTTAAGGGACATTATTGGAAAAGCGGTCAATTTCAAATTGAATGATATGAGGGTGAAGGAAAGATCATCTAGTTCTACATCTCTGCTCTATATTCACTGTCGACAACTCACATCGCTCTTTATAGGATGCTGATTGGGTGTGAATATAATGCGGGACCTAGGAGAGTCAAACATGCTCTTTGAGGGATTAGAGATGTTTTTGGACTAATGTAGCTAGATGGGTCTGGGTACATGAGACAATATTTCTGTTCATTTTGGGTTGATGTCTCTATGCTGACTCATATTGAGTTTCTAGTATAGAGCTCCCACATGCAGGTGCTCTCAGTGGTCGCACGGTG
Organism: Camellia granthamiana; assembly: GCA_036172215.1. NCBI lineage: Eukaryota > Viridiplantae > Streptophyta > Magnoliopsida > Ericales > Theaceae > Camellia > Camellia granthamiana. The sequence continues at coordinate 67,241,679 of CM069907.1, forward strand.
CATTGGCTAGTATGAGATTGTTCATTTTTGGGGAGATTGAGATAAAGATGTGGCAGTGTGATGCCAACTCATGTGCGAGTGGGAGATGTTAGAAATTGGGTACCCATATGGCATGACCCTTTGAACCTTTTGAACCTTATCCAAATAAGTTTGAATATGAATTCAGAACCTATTTGGATAACCACTCAGGATATCTATATCTATCATATCAACTGATATGGATAGATGAGATAGATATCTTATATATCTGATATGATATGGGATATCATTAATCAGAAAAACAACGTATGTTTTATATTTTTCCCATATACTGACTCTCTCCAAAAAAAAAAAAAAAACAACGATCAAGCCATTTTGCACTGTGATTTGTGTAGGTGACACTCATTTTGTAATATCACTCTACTGCTGGGTTGGTTTAGAAGATTCTGGAAGCGCGTGATTTACCCACAAGATCCTTCAATTCAAACTCTGCTAAAAAGGTATGACCATACGTTTTCATCTACTGCGTTATACTTTGATTTACAGTAGCAATTGAATTTGCGGTGCTTGGTTATGAAACAAAACAACATTAGTTATGAGATTTTGTTATGTAATTGACATTGGTTATGATACATTTTATGATGTTTTTGGACAATTGTAATAAGAATGATCTTTTTGATAAACCCTTCAATATAAAATTCAATAAAATAGCTTAAAATAGTAGTTTAATTCTAATAGTTCAAAACTTCTAAAAACTAAACAAGTTATTTGTTTAGTTCTCTCGGAAAATACTTCTTTCACAATGCTTATATAAGAAATTATGTTTAATTAGTAATATACCAAAACTAACTCAGTATTTTTTATACATATATGTTGGCCCCTCTCGAACAGAATTCTTGCCCCTAGCTATTATTATATATGGTTTCAAAAGATTGGTGAAATGGAAAGGGAAGATGAGGCATAAAATTTGGACAGAAGAAAACAAAATACACAAACTAGAGTCGTACCCGGCCAGAGTTTGAGTTGCACCCCATCGTAAGATGAGTTGCAATTTTTTTTTTTTTTTGGGTCCCATTGTTGAGTGATCTCCCTAAAATTTATTCTAATAAATCTAATAAGGTCATGTTTGACAACATGCTGCAATAATTAAAAAATCAAAAGTCAATACAATATTAATTCATTCTTCTTTTATTTATTTTTTTTAATTAAAAAAAAGCTAAAAGGCGTTAAAAAAATCAATTCCTAAATAAACCCTAATTAGAGGCAAGAAAAAATTTTAAGAAAATATCACTGAAAGCAACATCAAAATTCCAACTCCAACATGAAAATCGATATCTTTTTCTTTTGCTTTTTGCTCCTCTTCTCTCTTTATTTTTAACAACTTTGGTTGCATCCTTAAACATTCTCAAAATTGCATCAATATGTGATGGAGATCTCCAGATCCTCTTCTCCACAATCAATCAAAACCTTTTGTGAATTTAAAGCTGTAGGTGCAAAAGGGTCGGAATAAACAAGCTAGCAATATCATAATGTTTTATTGGTCAACAACTATATTACATGCTGATTTAAAATTTAAAAAAAAAAAAAAAAAAAAAAAAAACTATATTACACAAACAGTAATGTTATCTCCAAAATACATACATATATCAAAGAAAGTGCAAAAAATAAAAAAATAAAAAAATGTGTAATCTAAATTCATTCGGTATATGATGAGAATTACACTTAAAATGAATTAATTACATACTAATTTTCTATACACTTTGTAATTTATTTTTTTTTTAAATTTTTGGTACATGTAATATTCCGATTAATCAATTAGCCACTAGAACAAATTTTTTTTAATACAATGGTGATATCACATTTCATCACCAATATGTGGTATCATCAACTAATAACAACTTACATTTAAGTATACAATAACTCTACTATATATATATATATAACACTTATGAGATTTCTTGAAACAAGTAATTGTACATACAACAGTTTTGTAAACCCAAAATAAATAAATGAATAATTATCGAGAATTTGAAATCAACTGTCCAAATTCATTAATGATATTTTCCTAAACATAAATTTACAATTTTAGGGTTTCGTTTTCATGGTCCATAGACTTTTCCGTTATATATAAATAGTAGAGTTCACTACAACATGAATAATTTTATCGTCAATTGGTAATAATATAATGTGTCAATAATAATATAACACCAAACTCATAGTGACTACCACGAAGGTTGTGTTTGGATCATGGTTTCTGGTAAAGATTTAGGAAGAAAAAGAAAAAATTAAAAATATAGGTGAAATGTAGTTATATTTTATTAATATTTATTTTGCCTTTTGCCTTTTACCTTTTCTTTTTTAAATTCATATCCAAATCAATGATCCAAATACAATCTAAAGAAATATGATTGAATTTTCAATGTATTTTGATAAATTGCAATAAAGAAAATGAAGTTTGTCCTGCAAGCAAGTGGTTAGATTACTCTTAACTCTCCTCCTTGTTGATGTATACTATGATGTATTTTTGTTGTGTTATCATCAATAAAGAGTTTTTTTTGTTGATAAAAAAATAAAAATAAAAATTACTTACCTTAATGAGCTTATTGGTAGAAGCGGACTTTATGGTTAGGGTCTCTAAACTAGGAAAAATCCAAACCAAGCCATCCACAATTGTTGAACAAGTGGTTGATAATGCACTTATTATCTCCAGCTTCAAATGCTTCAGAGCAGGTAGTGGAGGGAGCAAGTTTTCACTCAATTTTCCAAGAAAAATTATGGCCTTCAAAAAGTCACATAACAAGACAATCATTACTAATAAAAAACATATACAACATGATTCCCCCCCCCCCCCCCCAAAAAAATAATAAAACAAAATATTCTTACAGATTTTATATATGATATTTTTCAAAAAAATTGTCGCGTGAATAATAGTCTTCGGTTTGAAATGACAAGACACAAATATATGTTATTAGTTGAAAAAAGGATATTTTTATAGAGAAGTTAAAGAGAATAATGTAACATTTTTTAAATGAAATGCAAATTTAAATATTTTTACCATTCTTTTTGTAAATTCTTATACAAATTTTGATCCAAATATAATTATAATCTAAACACAACATACAAAATTACATAATTCTATATGCGAATTCTTTATATCATTACTCTTATGGAAATTAAGGACCTAATGCTGTGTTCCAAATTTATTTGGGAATGATCCCCACCACACTTACTTTTCTATACACTTTTCTTTACAAATTATTGTAAGAAGTGATTTATTTTGAAATGAATGGCCATAATTAAACCACATCATTAATTCTCTATAATTTTGAGTCTTATCAAAAAATAGAAAATGGATGAAAAAATCTACATGTACCATGCATGGAATACACATATGTTAGATGAAATGTTTATAAATACGAAGATTTTGAATCACTTTTGGGTTTTATTTTATGAATTTGTTAGACATGCCTTGTCCGAGTGGCAAACCAAAATTAAAAATTTCGAATTCATCAACTGTTTGATAAAATCCCTCAATCCGATATATTTCCCACATCAAGCTCTATGGGGTCTAAATTAATTTTAACTTCCCCTGATCTCAAACCATCGGCATTCAACCATTCAAAGCATATCCAATCACCAGAATACTCAAATGACACTAGTTCTGGAGTGTAAAACTCTGCTTCCACCATTCCTCTACATCTAAGCATCACAAACCTCTTCAGGAGCTCAAAACAAACCCTGATTCTTCTCAATTTTTTGCAACCATCCATGACCAAACTCACAAGCATTGGACGCCAACTAATCAGAAATTCCAACTCTAAATCAGTTTTGATCAAATTCTTCAGTGTCATAACTTTGACTGTTGCAAAAGCTTCGAAATCAACCTCACACCCAACAAAATCTCCACCCAATTCAACAGAACTAAGACTCGTTGATGCAATTGCTACTTTGCATAGTCCACTGAAATTCAGTTCCATGGACTTGAGGTTTGGAATTGAAACCTCAACGTGTTGCAAGTCTTTACAGAACTCAACACACAAGTACTCATGAATCAATGGGCAGCCTTTGATTAGTTTCTTGAAAACGTTGTCTGTGATCTTGGCTTCACTCAGAGTCAGCTTTTTTAAACAAGGTAGGTTTATAGAACAACTGGGTTTGATTCTACAGTATTCCAAATACAATACAGTGATTGATTGAGCAACAAAAACATCATCTACTGACCTTTTGTAAATACTGAAAGATGTTGAATCATAACCAACTCTTTTGATCCGAAGATCCAACTCTTTGACATTGGATTCCAAAGCAAATTTCACCCACTCGGTGATGATGGAATCAGAATCAGGATGGTAACCAGAAGAGGGGGTTCGAAGGCCGAACTTGTCAATGTTGTAGTACCCATTAACACATTTCTTTTTCTTCTTCAAAGATCTTTGTAAAAATCACTGCAGGAAAATTAATTTTTGGCGGCATTTCAAAAATGCCGTCATAAGTTATAGCGACGTTTAATATTTTCATCACTAATACAGCTGTCATAATAGCTTTACAACGGTTTAAAAACGTCGCTAAAAACATTACGTAGCATTTTAAAAAACGTCGCGAAAATTTTGACGCCAACTACTTTTTGTCACATGACATCACGATGACGTCATTTACTGGCGTTGTTTAAAAAACGCCACTTTTTTTTTTTTTTTTTGGGTGGGATTATGAAATCTAGCATAACACAGCTAAATAATTTAACTAAAATTTAGCATAACACGGCCGAAGAATTTAACTAAGAAGAACGCTTGAGAATTTAACTACCTGTATACATGAGCAATGGTATGTACAATCTGTGATTTGGCAAAAAAAAAAAAAAAAAAAATCACTACAAATTCAATCTCAAACCACTCTTGAAGCTGCTCTCACCAAAAATTAACAGAACCAAGAAATCAAAGAAAATAACAAGGTATGAGGCTCTTGGAACAGTTCTTCAGCTCTTCCTCCAGTATGCTCATACCACAATGACAACCTATTGCAATTTCAGTGTCTCGTTGCCCATCCATGGATTGCTGGAACTCCATTATTCTTATTTGTTTCCTACAATTACAATTAAAATTAAGTAACAAAATCAAAATATACAATTTCAATTTGAAACATAAAGAAGCTATATACCTTTACTCGAACAACTGAGATGTTTTTCTGCCGGTTATGTGATTTAATGTCTTCTTCAACTAAACTGGCGTTCTTTTTTTTTTTTTTTTTTGGAATGAAAACATGGAAAGTAAATACAGACAGAGATTGATAACAAAAAACATTTTTTCATGTATATACAGGCAGAGATTTTTTCATGTATATACAGGTAGAGATTGGTAACAAAAAACATTTTTTCATGTATATACAGTATATACGTTTTTTCATGTATATACAGGCAGAGATTGGTAACAAAAAACAAAACAAAAAAGAGGGGGTTGGGATAGAAAGGAAAGAGAAAAAAATACTAGCTTATCCAGATAACTTACGAAGGTTCAAGATCACGGTGAATTATTGCTTCAGGTCTATTCTCATGCATGTAATTCATCCCCCTGAAAAAATCACCAAAAAATTATGTAAGTAGAAGTATGGAAGTCAACTACAGGTAACACCAAATAAATATAATCTTCAGCATTCAATGAGCTAGAGAGAGAGAGAGAGAGAGAGAGAGAGAAAAGAAAAAAGAAAAATAAAAGAGAGGAGCCATAAATTGATTGACCCTTTGGCACATGTCCAGTAACTCAATTTAAGAAATCCTAGTCCGACATAATGTTGAAAAGTAATTTTTCATTCTCAAACAAATAATCTAGAACCTCAAAAGAGGTTTTTGGCATCTTAACATCTCAAGGAAAGACAGTAAGGCCTAAATAAACGAAATCAATTGTTCAGAACTTCAAACAGATTACTAAAAAGTGTTGTTGTCAAAGTTTGATCCACATCAACCTTTCCAGGTCATTTGTATTAAAGTGAATTCTATCGAGGAACTAGATAACTACAAATGTAGGGTGTGAGATTCACAGTTGTTCAAGCTTCACAAAAGATTAGCAATTCTGGCAGTGTCTCTTACAGAAATGTATCAAAACGTCAACCCCTTCAATCATTTTCAACTTTTGTTACTTGCAACCCTATTAATAAAACAGAGCTCCCTCCAACCTTTAATATGTTTACATTATGTGTCCCAACTCCAAAAATCATTTCTACCAACCACAACACATACATCAGTGTTATTATTTAGTTTTTGTCACTAATGGATTGTTATGTTTCGCACCAATGGTATCAACCATATTCATAATCCCTGTCAAAGTTAACCTTTAGGTCAGCATTGTTTTACCCTACATCAAAAAAAAATTACATCAAATTCTAAAGCTATGTTGCAACCTATTAGTACTATCAGTCAAGTTCAACAAGCTCCAACCACTTATTTTGAATGTGTAATTATATCTGCCAATGATGATAAAATTTAGTTAAAAGATGGAAATAAACATCGAAGATGAAAAGTCAAATCATTTGATAAAATCTTCTAAACAAGGCATGTTGAGCAATGGTAATCCAGTACAAAACAGAAAATGAACCTTGCAATATCAAGAGCAAATATCACTGCTGTTGTAGGTGTTAGGGCTCCTTTTCTCTTTAAGAAATCCCGAAGATCACCCTGCAATTTACATAGCACTATAGAGAACAAGTCTATGAAAACACAACAGGATATCCCTTCAAGATGAGTGAAAGGATCATGTCAGTTGCATATTGTATGAAAAAATCAAAACGAGAAGCACTTGCTAGATGGAATCTTCACATCCATATACAGCATTAAATAACATGTTAAAAGATATAAAAAGCATTGCTTAGTGTAAACAGCAGTCCAATTCTGAGATGGAAGACATATCAAAAGAATTCACCTTTTGTTAACACGAACCACCATAAAAATTGAAGTTCAAAGATTGAATATATATTTGAAACACAAGCATTAAGAAAAGGTCAAATTCAGCAAAGGGTAAGAAAGAATTGGAAATAGCAAGAACAACACCAACTGCAATTACAAGGATAAATAGCTAGGACGAGAAGAACTCCTACTGCTCCATAAACAATAAAGAATATTAAATCTGCAATCTAGTAAGTTGGAAATCAGCAAAAAGTTTAAGACTATCAAGTGCCACTTAATAAGAAGTGAGTACTCAAAAAATTGAGAAAGACCTTGGGTAAATATTCTGTCACAATCATCATTGGGGTACTTTGTGTTACAGCACCCAGAAATTGGACTACATTTGGATGCCGTATCTTCTAAAGCAATTCAAGCTCATCTCTGAAAGCCCTCCTGCGCAAAATCAACAAAAAGTAAAATGAAACCAAAAGTTCAGAAAATAATGTAAACAAAATGAAAATGCCATCATATGGACAACTCACACTTTATCCTCATTAGCAGTCACTTCCTTCCCAAGTTTTTTCACAGCAACTTCTATTCCTTGCCATGATGCTACACAGAAGGTTCCCTGGGATATGTTTCAGTTAGTCTATAAAAGATTACTACTTTCAAGACAAAAAAGAAGCAGAAGTATGATTGCTGCAACATAAAGTAATTAGATCAACAACCTGAGTTTGCCAATTAAAACTACACCTATGACTTAGTCAGCACAAATGTTTAGTCTCTTCTTTGTTACGAAACATTAATTTTAGGCAATGTTTCACCAAAATATAAGAGGTTAGACACTTTAAATTCTTGAAACTAAAATAGGTTAATAAAATAGCTAATGTTTTTCTTGTTGAGGTTTTTTAATATTAAAAACACAATCCAATGACAAAATTATAAAGCCAAGTCACTATGCCGCTGACAAGTATGCTAAGTGATGGTGGAAAAACGTTCTTTGGCTTAGTTCCATCTCAAGCCATACTAGAGCCTCCTCAAATTCTGCGGAACCAAGCAAGTTGAACCCAAAATCCACCTATGCTTGGAAAGCTTCATTATGCATAACACATTCAAGCTGATCAAAAAAATGCATAACACATTCGTGTATTCACAAACAAAGAAGAGGCAGGGGAGCTTTATTCCAGTAATTTTTGAGTCTTTAATATATATATATATTTGTACATACAAGCAACAACTAGTAGAACATAAGCAACGACTTTTTTTTTAAACATTTATAAGATGCATAACAATCTCCAACCAGAGTAGTGCAGAGATATTGTTGGTGGAAAGTCACTGTATTTAAGCAATGAAGACAAAATCAACCTTCAAGAGGTATCCTCCTAATCATTCTTTTAATATTAGCATGTCAGGATATTGACTACAAGTATAGAACATGATATACAAATATCATATACAGTCTACAGAAGTCTCTGAAACGATACTTCAAATAAATTAGAATTTATTGCCAACCCTTTATGTTTTAAGAACCTCACTTAAATGAACTCAGGGGTATGCAAGAAGAAAAGCAAGATAAAAGAGTATACCACAACTATAATACAAACAACTGTAGAATCCTTTTAGAAAAGTCAACACCGTATCATATTTCTCCACTTATCCTTCAAATCAACCTAAACAAAATAACCTCAGATATTTAGCACAAAGAAAAAGAATGCCAAACCAAACAAAGACACTTACAAATGATCATAACACTTCTCACCTTGGTTCTCTCTTCAAATATGTCACGATATGAATTTAAGATGAGCTTCCAGTTCCGTATACCGGACCTTCAAAAGAAAGATACACAAATGTGTAAGGAAATTTAATTACTGAAAAAGATTATTATTCATTTCTTAATTTTCTCCTTTTCCCATCATCACCAACAAATTCGAAGTAGTTTACGCGGAAGCAGTACTTATCGAAGTAGAGAATAGGACACGAAGGCCACATGGTCTGCCACCACCGCCTTAACAATGATTTGGTACTGATCGTGTCGACTAAAGGAAGGCAAAGAAGAACTTGGTGAATGTAGAGGGTCATAAATTAAGCCCCAAACTAAGTATGGGCCTAAGCACTGAGGTCACCCCAAAGAGGCGACCAGGAATAAAAAAGAAGCATGGGCAAAAGCCCAAGGGAAGTGGGCCAACAATGGGCTGAAGTAGGTCCGACTCACCAAGGTCCAAGCAGACTCCACGAAGGAAAATGCCTAAGTCAAGTTGCAGAAGCAACACTTGCAGTGGTAAAGTTGCGGAGGGAACATGTGCAGCGGGAAAGTTGCTGAGGCACTTCATCCCAACGCCGCCATCCCAAGTAATGTCAGTGTCGCTGCCATTCCAAGTAATGTCGATGTTGCCGCAATTCCAAGTAATGTCGATACCACAGCCATCTGGAGTTGCTAAGGAAAGGAGAAAACCGAAGCAACTAAGTTGCAGAGGCAGTACTTGCAGCGCCCAAGTTGTGCAGGCATTCCGTCGGCGCCGCCATCTCTAATATCTTCGGTCCTACCGCCTAAACTTGCCACGAGAAATGACTACCGCAGCAACTATGATTGCAGTAACTAAGTTGTAGAGGGGATATCCTGCCAAGGTGATAGCAGCCTTTGAGAGAGACCTCCCTCTGCAAGTATAGGCTAATGTTTGGCACTGATAGCAAGCCTCAAGGCATTACTAGCCTAGGGCTGATAGAAGACCCCAAAGTTCATTTAACTTGGTGTTGATAGCAGGCCCCAAGACTTACTAGTTGGAGCTGATAGCAGGCCTAGAGATACCAGTTTACCACAGCGATCCCGCGAAGATGGGAGCAAGGTAACCCGAACATAAGGGACTCCCTTTCCATTACCCAGGTCATGGACCTGCCTTAGTCACACAGGCAGGACTAAGGAGGCCCCCTTAGGCTTGGTATTAAGGCACAATATGGTTGATAGTAGGCTTGGTTGTGGCCTTCGCCTTGGGAAGCTAGGGAGTTTGTGGTTACGTGGCTAAGGATGGAGGCTTCACTAAGGTGAACACAAACATGGCTGATAGCAGGCTATGGAGTCCTGAGAATGCATGTACTGGCCAAATAAAACTGAGAAAGCAAGTGCAGCGACAAGGTTCACTGCTGCAAGTGCACTTGTTAAGGTTCGAGCTGAGAAGGCAAGCGCAACAGTAAACACTCCCACCACAATTGCACTTGCTGAGACTCAAAAGGGAGTTGCAGCGCCAAACACTCCCGTCGCAACGACACTTGCTGAGGCTCAAAAAGGTAGTTGTGAAGGCAAACAGATAGTACACAGTATATGCAGAGGGACACGTGGCACCTTTAGCTTGGTAGCTCAAGGCAGAATATTTTATGTGATCCTTTGGGACACATGTCTTTTCTCTATTTGGCCACTTGGTGTCCTCTTAGCACCAAGGAAAAGCCTATAAATAGGATCCATTTCCCAAGGTTCAACAAGAAGAATTTTGGGGATTTGGGGGAGATGCTGCCCATTTTGGTACTACCATACACTTCTTCTTGAGCTACTTGCTTCACCTTCACTCAGCTACACACTCTCCAACTCCTATACTGTTGTTGCTACTCATTCTCTAGCCACTTTTGCCATTATTGGACCATTAGCATAGTTTTGCCTCTCTAATCAACACCCTAACCTTGAACCCCCTATAGTGAATAATGTGTTCGGGCAAATTTGATAATCTGTCAATATCATTGTGTTGATCTTTCTCTGATGATGTTATTTCTTCTTCGTTTTTCTTTCGTTTTATTGTTTCATTGTTTCGGCGTTTGAGGCTTGATCTCTTTTGCTTATTGCCTTTCCTTCTATGAAACATGCTTTGAAGGAACGTGTGGGGTTAAAGGAGTTGTATTATGGTGATAGTCTTTCTTAACCTATTTATTAAGGGGGATTTGGTCGAAATCGTCTTATAATAATATTTTAATATATTAAGGATAAGTAAAAAAAAAAAAAAAAAAAAAAAAATTGAAAAGTCCAAAACATACTATTATTATCAAAATATTAAACTTTAAAATAATATAACTTTTGGTGTAGATGTCGATTTTTAATAAAATTAATATTTTTAGAATTCTCTTATCAAAATCTATCAAATAAAATCTATGTTGACTATGAAATTCTTAAAAAAAAAAAAAAAATTATTATCGTCGAAATTGATGTAAATAGTAACAGTAATATGTTACTCTGTTTGATAAAAACATGTTACTCTGTTTGACAGTAACATGTTATTCTGATTCATAGTAACATGTTACTCTGGCAATATTGTCTAAGAATATATATATATTACTTTGTTCTTACTCAATTATGTATTTTCTTCTTAGAGGGTTTATGAAATAAAATAAATTGGACTGTCATTTTCACTAAATAAAGATCCAATACAGGAATTTTGGTTAAATTTCCCATTTATTAACCTATTATAGTGGTGGAAATACTAAAGATATCTTCACATTCTAAAAGTTCTTTTTTGCTTGGCAAGTGTGTATCTATACTCACTACGCCAAAAATGAGCATTAACGGCGGTTTTTTACCGCCGTTAAAGGATGTAAAACCGCCGTTAAAGCCTTTAACGGCGGTTTCGTTACCGCCGTTTATGCGCGTGTCGGAAAAAGTAAAACCGTCGTAAAAAGGCAAAATACCGTCGTTAAAAATCGACCAAAAACGGCGGTTTCGTAGGGCCAAAAAACGGCGGTTTTTTTACCGCCGTAAATAGGTTAGAATTTTCCAAAAAATAATTCTTTTTTCTTGCACTCCCCAAGTTTTGAACCCATGACCTCTCATCCACCCACACCACCAACCACTTTGCCACAGCAACTTTTCATGAAATATATTACCTAAATAAATATTTAAACATTACTTTTACTTTGTAGATGGTTTCGCCGGAGTGTCGCCGGAGCTTCGCCGGCAAAGACCGCCGGCATTAACGGCGGTAATGGTTGAGCATTAGCGGCGGTTTTATTACCGCCGTTAAAAGTGGACATTAACGGCGGTTCGTTACCGCCGTTAAAAGTGAATTTAATTACCGTCGTTAAAGACACTTTTAGCGACGGTTTTTTTAACGGCGGTAACGAAACCGCCGGTAAAAGTACTATTAACGGCGGTAACGAAAACCGCCGTTAATAGTACTTTTAACGGCGGTTTTCGTTACCGCCGTTAAAAAAACCGCCGTTAATGCTCATTTTTGGCGTAGTGACTGTGTGTATCTATACTATGTGTACCCTACTAAAAAATGAGTAATTTTATCATAAAATTTCTTAATATTAAATATAAAATTAGGAGTGTACACAGATTGAATTAATCCAGTTTTAGAGTAAATCAAGAGCCGAACCATTTTTTACCATTCCAGAAAAATTGAAACCATAACCGAAGCGTCAACTTGTGGAATCGGACCAGAACTGAACCATAGAAACTGGTTTGGTTCGGTTTGATTTACGATTTTAAGAATTTTATATAACAATAAATATTATTTGTCTTTTATGTTCGTTAATAAATTAATAATAATTAATATAGTTAAATTGGTTACAATTTATCAATTTTACAACAATGCCTAGTGTTCAAATCTTATAAGAAATATTTTATGTTTTAATTTTTTTATTATAAAAATATAAAAAATAATTAACAAATATGCAATGGTCCGGTTTGGTTTGAAACCGAGCCGATTTAAACAATTCCACCATTTTCAGAACTAGAACCATAACTAAAAAATTCAGACCAAACTGGCGATTTGGACTCGATTGGATCGGTTTACTGGTTCCACCGATTCTTTTGAACACTCCTACACAAAATGCGTAATCTCATCACAAATTGACGTAACAAAAAATGTTGTAACCAAACTACTAAATTTTGCAACATCAACCATAAAATTTTGGATATTTTATTACGCTAATTTATGACATGATTACATATTTTTATAATAGAGTGCATTCCATATAAGGGGTGCGCACCATAGGCTTTTCCCTAACAATTAATAACAAGTACAAATATTATTGTGTATAAGTTATAACTTTTTGTTTGTTTGTTTGTTTGTTTGTTTTTTTTCCTCATTCTTCTTATAAAAAGTGTCATATAAGAGTATATCTGACCTATTAAGCATATAATATTTGTTAATTAAAATGCCTAGTTGTTTGCTATATATTTTGTACAGGCCTATCGCAGCCTAACACGTGGATCATAAAGGTCAAATTGGGAAATCAGTGAAAGCCTCCAATCATTAATAGACGCGTGTCAATTTATAGCAAAGAAATGGATCCGCGAGACATGGGAATAGTCAAGATGCCCAAGGTGACATGGCCAAAACAGCTGCTTACAGTTTAAATTCAAAATTAGGAGGGAAGCCCAACCACAAGAGTGAAATAAGGAAGCAGACTGTTCAGAACCACACTCAGTGATTATAGAGATCATTTCGACAGTTATCACCTGCTTTGATGGTTATCAACCACTTCGACAGTTATCTTCAGAGACTATAAATAGAGGATAATGCTGATGATGTACACACCCCATAAGTCAATCCAGAAACCAGTTTATTTACTTTATATTTTTAGTCCTTTAAATTCTAGTCTTTATATTCCTGCATTGTACTTCAAATTCCTAGAATTAATTCTAAGTTAGTCTGTTGCTGTAATCCCCTTTGAAGCTGTGAAAGTGTGAAGATACTATTGTAAGCTCTTGTTTATTTAATGAAGTTTGATCTTTGCAACTATTTCGCTTCTTCCATTACTTCGACTTAGTCTTCTTAAATTTCTCCTAAAAAGCTAAGCCACTAGTAAAGTTTTCTTTATTGAAGCTGAGAGAACTTCGAAACAATTGTTTGACTAATTGATTGACATTTATTAATTTCTGTAAGGACTTATTGATCCTTATTGGCACACTCAAATTACATTTCTAACCTTCGAAAGCCAAAAAAAACCAACACTAGTATAACTTACCCTTTTCTTTTCATTTTTTTTTTTAACTCCAATGCACTAAGCATATGATTAGACATTTCGGCTCAACTCACATTCAATAGTTACATGTAGCTAGCTTTCAAAGGTCAGACAAAATGTATTTAATCCTTATAATCATTTTCCTCCATCTTTGTTATCGATGTGACATTTTATAAAAATAATAATATTTGAATAGGTAAAATGCTATTAGCATTGGAGATACTCTAGCATATCCTTGTACTTAATTATTTCCAAAATTTAATATTTAATTATTTTTTTACTTAATCTGAATTACCTATAAATAAAACTAAATAAAATTATATAAATATTTGTATTGAAAATGACTGTCCAACCGAATGACGCCATGTGGCGATGATCATGCAAATAAATAGATATGCACGATAGTTTTATTGAATTTTTTATATTTGGAAAGTTTGATAAAACTACCTCTAAGGCGTTTTTTCAGAGGACATAGTCAAATCAGAATGTGACATGTGGCGGGGGTGGCCCATAAAAGTGGACATACTTGATAATTTTATCAAGTATATTTATCATTAGATAATGGGGCGGTAGTTTCCTAATATATAAGAATTAGTTTAAAAATATTATTCTATCAATATTTCCAATAGAAGGTTTTCCTACATTTTAGGAGATTGTTATCTCCATTTGAACCACCATATAGCTACACTCTTGGGAATTGGCTGGGTGGCTATGACATGTGTCAATCATCCATCACACTTAGAGTCCAACTATCTATGATCCAACGGCCAGAAAAATGTGACAGCAATTGAACCTCCTGCAAATTAGTAAATTCAACACAAGCATGCAGGAGATTATTCAACATATTTTTGAGATATTTGGACATCAAGACTTGGTCATTGGACACATGGCAATCATTTAAAAAAGAAGGTTTCCACTATCTATATCATCCAATGGCTAGAATTTGAAGGCCTTAACGGCTCCTAAAATGAAGGCTTCTCTTTAGCCAAGAAAGGACACTTGTCATCCATCAAAGAACCCATCCAAAAGTTCGTGTTTATAAGAGGATCTGGTCAACCCTATTCATAAGGAACTACCCAACTACCTATTGAGAGAAGGAGGTTGTTGGGATAGATGTCACTACAAGAGGCAGTTTAACATCCCACTTTCAGAAGATCATGAGGGATTTTCAGAAGGCTGTTGCTAATTTCCAAGAGATAGCCACGATTTTCAGGAGGTTCTAGTATCTATAAATAGAAGAATTGAAGATAGAGCAAACCCCAATCAATCCAACAATTTAACACAACTTAGTACATAGCACAGTGCTACTTATCCTTAGTTTAATGCTAGTTTAACTTAGGAGTAGACTTGAAAGGCATTTTTGTCATAGATTTAGCTTTAGTTTCTTAATTTCCATGGCATTTGTGTCAAATTAGTTATTTTTTGGCCTTCATAGGCATTATTTTGAAACTTAAATTGTGTTTCAATTCCATTATGTAACTCAATTTTATATTTTTAAACTTGTTTTTTATACTTTTATTTGTTCAATTCAATGAATTTATGGAAGTATATTTTCTGGTGTTCATTTCTCTCTATTTATCTCTCTTTTTTATATTAAAAACTCCATAGAAATTTTAAATCCCCTTAATTGAGCCAAAACAAGAATCAGGAGATTTTGTACCCCTTTGAGTCTCACATAGCCTCCTATTTTAGAAGTTAGATTTTTCCAAGTACATTTCCACAACTTAAGCACTATTATCCGGACACGCCAGCAAATCATGCAAAATTTCTTAATTTTCATCAAAACTTATATTTTAAATAAAAAATATATTTTTGCGTTTTTTACACGAACAATAAGATTCTTATTTGAGTGGTGAATAACCTTACAAATAGTTATTCACCCAAAAAAAACCTTACAAATAGTTTGTTGGGCCATAGGGCAGCCCAAGTACAGGTCGTTTGTCTTGTGCTTAGGAGAGCCCGGTCAGCCTTAGCTGGGCCGAAGGCCTATTTTTCCACAGAGATGGTCGTGGTGTGCGTGTGCACACACGACTGTATGGGATTCAGATAAGCTCTATCGACTAAACCAAGAGTCCTGGACCAACATTAATTTGGGTCGTGCTGATCCGCCGCAAGAGGAAAAGCTATAAAAGGAAGCGAGGATCAACTCTAACACTTCTTTTGAATTGATAGTTTAGGAGAGAAAATGAAAGGATTTGAATAGATAAAATTAGTTAAAATTGTGTGTTTGGATTTAATTATGACGGGAAGACTATAAGTATTTTAAACACTTCACTTTCTTTTCAAAATTGAGAGGAAACCGGAGAGAAAAGTGCTTCACATAATAATATATTAGCTTAGAACCCCTGCTATGCACAAAATTAAATAATAATTAATAAATTTATTTTTTAGTTAATTAAAAATAATTTTAAAAAGAATAAACAATAAATAAGATTAAGTCATTATTAATTATTTTTAACTAAATGGTTGTTTGATATTAGTTTTTAAATGACTTTTTAGATTTTTTTAGGAGATAAAAACAATTCATGTGTTTAGGAATGAGTTTATTAATTTTATGGGAAAACTTGACTGACTCTATCATACTTTTGTTTGTTGTTTAAATTTCTCATTTTATCCTTTCAAATGTGTAAATTAATATCCATACTCACCAGGATTGTCGGTCTTTTCAAGTTGGTTCGAAATTTGAATTTCTTTTCTTTTTTTTTTGATACATGGGATATTCATTCTAACTTTTTGACTCAACTTTTTTGGAGTTAAAAACATAACATCCCAAACACGACTTAAGCTACATATATATTTTTAAAATTTTTTTTATCTATTAATATTTGTCCAAAATATTATATAACAAATACATATATTATAATTAAATTTTTAAAATTAAAACAACTAAATTTGCTAAAATTACAAAAATTATACTTTCGGTCAAATATAATTACATTTCGTTTACGAAATTCATAATTATAATTCATTTTACCAGAGTTTGTTTGATGACATAACAATCTTATTTATTTTATTTTTATCTCTATTTTCTTATATGTAGTTTTAATTGTTGTGATAGATTTTAATTGTAGAAAAAACATGTCATGATGTTAGTATTTGAGTTTTGATGGTGGATGATAAATTCAAGTTTTACATCTTAAGGTGATGTGGCAAGAAAAAAAAAATGAAAATGAAAGATTTAATTTTTTATATTTATTTCAATAAGTATATTAAAAAAATGTTACTCATTAGAAAATTTTCGTTTGTCAATTGATAGAGTAAAGTAAATTTAAGTTAACCTTAAAGTTTAAGAGTATTTTTAAAATTTCTAAAATTTTATGAAATAATCTAGTTGCCTACTATGTTTCATCAGTTTCGCCAATTAATTCAAATTGAAGAATTACTTGACTAATTTATTTATGTAATATTTTTAAAATTGATAAGCATACATCTTTAGTAATTTGTTTTCCGTAACATATTTATTAAAACAAATTTAAGATTGGGTAAAATTTTATAGGGTAAATTACACTGACACCTTCTGAGATTTCTGTTTAATACATATCTCTCTCTTACATTTAAAAAATTACATTTTCCTCTCTGAGGTTTGTAATCTCATTATAAATTGTTCTCTGAATTGTTGATGTCAAACAAAAAAAAATTTAAACTACCATTTGCTAGTTTTTCTACCATTTCTTATTCTTTTTTTTTTTTTTTTTGGTCTATACTACCATTTCTTATTCATATCATCATAACTACATTCTATAATTTTCCATCATTAAATTCTACCTGAATATATTTTTATTGAGTAATGATATACAAGGATAAATTTTATATAAAATTTTCAAATACAATGATATAGTTTAATAGTGACCTTTCACTTTAAAACAAAACATCCATAAACATGATTTATATTTACAACAATATCACTATCACATTATTTTTATTATATTTTTGTATAAATTTTTATATATAAATAAATTTTTTTATTTTTATTTCCACTATAATTTTTTTTCCTCATCTATTCACCAACATTATTACATTATTGCCAAACACCGTCGTTCACATTTATTATAGTATTACTGAATTTTGTATTTATATATATATTGTATTTGGTGAATTTACAAAAAAAAAAAAATCATAAAATATTATGCTTCTTAAGTATATCTAGATTAAGTGTATTTAAAAAATAAAAAAAAATTACTTAAAATATTTTAAAAAATCAGTAAAAATAAAAAAATAAAAAATTTTGTGTGAGTTAAACCAAAGAAAATGATTCAGCTTGTTTGGTTTGGATTTTCAGGATTCACTTTTCAGAAAAAAAAAATTTTCATGTTTTTTTATTTTCACTGAATTTTTTTAATATTTGAAGCAATTTTTTTTTTTTAAAATTTTCAGATAAATCTAACATAAATACACTTAACAATTATAATATTTGTGAAATAAATCTTTAAAAAAATTCACTTAATACCAAAAATATTTTAAAAAATAAAAATTTAGTACATTTTCGTATTCTTGTGTATTTATTGATTTTTTAAAATATTTTCTTATAAATATTTTATTTTTTAGATACATCTAGATACGGTGCATCTAAAAAAGTAAAAAAAGAAAAAAATTGTTTGCAATTTTAAAAATATTCAGTAAAAACAAAAAATGAAAAATTCAACTTTTAGAAAATTCAATTCAAAAAATTGAAAGCAAACACAGTGATTGTTATTTCTCTTGAAATGACATGAACAAAATATCAGTATTATTTTATCATATGTATAAAATCTAAGGGGCAAATATGTCATTTTAATGTGACAAAGGGATAAGTGTAATTTTTAAAATGTGAGGGAAGGATCTATATTAAATACAAACTTCAAGGAGTGTTAATGTAATTTACCCAATTATATATATTTATACTCAAAACTATATTACACTAATATTAAGACATATTTATGTGTGAAGAAAATATCTAAAATTAGATTGGGTTAGGCCATGGGTCATGTCATAGCCTTAGGCTTGGACGAGACCAAAAAATTTGATGGTAAATATTTGGTAAATAATTAATTTAAATTTTATATTTAAATTTTATTATAAATTTTCAAGTTGCAATAGGCATGAAAAATAACTTGGGGTTGGTATAACTGGGTTAGACACAGCCAAAAGCTGAGTTCGGCTGACTTTAGATGCCAATATTTCTTATTCAAACTCTAGTAATTGAAAATTTATGTTGCTTCATGTTCAACCTATAAATTACTTAGTTTATTTATTTATATATTCGTTTTAAATATTTGTTGATTATTAATTTAAATTTTATATCTACAATTTTTAAGTTTTAATTTCATATTTTTCTCAATAAGATTAAGATATGAGTACTTGAATTGTATAACCGTTTTATAAAATATTATATATACCTAGCAATTCATTTATATTTTTCTTATAAAATTTTCCAAAATATATTTTCTTAAAATTTTATTTCGACTTTCCTTTTTAAATTGAATGTAACACAGAAATGGTTTTGTTTTGAAATTCTATCTATTGTTTATTATTATTATTATTATTATTATTATTATTATTATTATTTAAGTTAGATGGCTAGATGCATTTTGTCACATGTATATTTAATTTTCACCAAAAAAATAAAAAATAAAAAATGAAATTTTGATCAATATTATAAAGTAAATATGTTCAAATTTTGGACTAAAATTATAGATTAATGTTAGGCATCATGAAAGAATTTTATGATGCCTAACATTAGAATTATTGTTGAGTAAAATTATATTTGGATTTTTTTAAAAAGATTTTTAAATTTCAATTTAGGTGAGGATATGGCTAAAATTTTTTTTTTTTCCCCTTTTAAATTTAAAATGGTAGATGTAGTTAGTATCGATAATAGATGCCTTAAATAGTTTATAAATTAATAAATTAAAAAAATCCATATTAATCAATGAATTAGTTAAAACTTTAAAATTAAACAACCAATGATAATATGTCATGTGTATTTATAAAATTTTTAATTTAAAAAATCTATGAAAACAGAGTTAGAAGAGATCAAAGATCAAACAACGCTTTTAATAGTATATATTAAAATATTTAATTAATATATATCTTATTAATTACATATTGTCTAACCAAACAAGAGATGCTATTTTCACTTTATTTTCTTCGCGTTCCTTTTCCTTCTCTCACAATTAACTTTTCTTTTCACTTCTCTTCCCCTCAATCCTAACAGAGTGTAAGAGCACCCCTATATAATTTGTCAATTCTAATGTGACAGTCCAACAACTCTATTTTGACTGCAAGAATGAATTCCACCTGGTGTGTCAAAAGCTGACATGACTTTTGATATCACCCTTTAATGTCAATTTTGACATGATCCCACTTCATGCTTTTTCTTCTTCTTCTTCTTCTTTTTTTTCTTCAAATAAAAGAAGACTAGTGGTACACAAATTGTGATTGTCAAGTTCTCACATCATGCATTTTTTTTTTTATACCAACGGTAATATTTATTTATTTATTTATTAGATGATTTAACCAATCTTTTGCGTACTTAGGCCATCTCCAATCCTTCATCAAATGTTTCATCGAATTCAAATTTAATGAAAAATTGATTAAAATGATACTCCAACTATTTCATCAAATCCATATCAAATGGAGGGAGACTTATATTTTTTATCAAATCAATAGAGTTTTTGTCCTTTCATCAAATTTTGTAAGTGGCTATTGGTTTTGCAGAGGCTTTAACTAGACTCGTCGGCAGGATGACTGGTCAGACAACCTCTCTGTCAACTAAGTTTTAGGATGAATTATAAATTTTGTAAAAACATTTGATGAAAATTTATTTTAGGCAAGATGACCGGGAGAATGATTGACAATTTTGTTAAAAATTTTAAATTTACTACTAAAATGTATCATATCAACTCAAATTTTTCATTAAAATTTTATTCAAATTTAATGAAGCATTAGAAATGCTCTTAGGTCTTAAATTTCTAACTTAGGCATTGGTGGAGCTTTTCTAATAACGCGCTCGTGTGGATATACAAGTTTCACATTTTGAGTATTCATTTCATTGTTAGTGTGGATATACAAGTGATCTTCTATAACATGCCTTCGATTTTTTTTTAATTTTCTAAAAAATATTATTTAATTCAAATTGCCATAAGAAAATGTCATAAATAAAATTACGAGGTGTGTGGGACTCCAAATGTAAACTCTTAATCTATACTATTATTAAAAATGAACAATGCATTTGATGTTCAAACTTTGGTTGTACTTCTCCTTATGTCACGTGTCATCATTTTTTTATTTGAAATATAAACAAAAAAGATAGATAATTGACAATAGTGAGACTTAAATCTCAAATCTTACATTTAAGAAACAAATCGCTTACCACTTGCATGACATATTATATATAATAAAAAAAAAATTATTTTATTTTACTTATTTTAATTGCACACGTATCACGTGTACTAGATTTATGTTTTAGAGAGTAATACCAAGCTAGGAAGAATGGTGGGTATCGTAGGATGAGATGATGGGACCTAAAAGGGGATAAACTATAAATATTTAAGAATAGAATGGATAAAGAAGGTATTTGGGACTTGGAATATAATACTAACACTATGTGGAACTCGATAGCTAATTATATGAAGAGAATCTCAAGGGAAGTGCTTGGAGAGTCGAAAGGGACGAGACCCAGCTTTAGGGAAACTTGGTGGTGGAGAGAAGAGGTTCAAGCGGTAGTTAAGATAAAAAAAAATAAAATAAAATAAAAAAAAAATAAAAAAGTGCTTTAAAAAGTGGCAGAATGGTAGAACTGAGGGAAACTTTAAGAGATATAGATTGGCTAATAAGGAGATCAAAAAAGTAGTGAGAGGAGCTACGTTGAAAGCCTATGATGACCTATACACTAGACTAAGGCCTCGTTTGGAAAGCGACCGGTTTAGCCAAAAAGTCAAAAAGTTACTAAAAAAGTTAAAAAGCCAATAACCCATACAAAAAAGTCAAAGATTCTCTTTTCTCTCTACTTTTTGCACATCTTTTCATAAAAAGCCAAAATGTCATCCCAAACATACTAATTTTTTTTAGCTCATATTTTAGCCAAATAGCCAAAAAGTTACTAAATTAGCCTGTTCCCAAATGAGGCCTAAATAGTAAGGAGGAAGAGAAGAGGGTATACAAACTTGCTAAGATACGGGAGAGGAAAATAAGAGATTTTAATCAAGTTAAGTGCATCAAAAGTGAGGATTCTAAGATATTGGTGAAGGATGAAGAGATTAAGGAAAAATGGAAAAACTATTTTGAGAAACAATTAAATGAGGAGCATGGAGGTACGACAATAGGGGAAGAAATAGCTAGTAATACGATAAACCAAGACTATAGGTTCTATCGCAGGATTAGGAATTTTGAAGTTGAGATTGCACTTAAGAAGATGAAATCAAATAAGGCTTTAGGACCAATGATATCCCTATTGAAGCTTGGAAGTGTTTGGGTGAAAATAGGGTTGCTTGGTTGACTAGGTTGTTTAGCAAAATTTTGTTGACTAGGAACATGCCAGATGAGTGGAGGAAGAGTATTTTAGTGCCAATCTATAAGAATAAAGGAGATGTCCAGAATTGCAACAATTATAGAAGAATCAAGTTAATGTGTCATATAATGAAAGTGTGGGAGAGGGTGATGGAACGCCGATTGCGAGATATAACAGAGGTGTCAGAGAATCAATTTGGGTTTATGCCTGGCAGGTCAACAATGGAAGCGATTTATCTTTTGAGGAGAGTAATAGAAAAGTATAGAGAAAAAAAAAGAGACATTCATATAGTGTTTATCGACCTTGAAAAAACATATGATTGAGTGCCCTGGTATAATATGGTGGGTGTTAGAGAAGAAATAGGCGACAAAAGGTTATATTGATGTGATTAGGGACATGTATGAAGGGGTGGTGACCACTATTGGATCATCTGCTGGAGAGACAAATGAATTTCCTATCACTGTAGGGTTATACCAAGGATCTACCTTAAGTACTTATCTTTTTGCTTTAGTTATGGATGAGTTGACGAGAAATATTCAGGATGACATGCCATGGTGTGTGCTTTTTGCAGACGATATTGTGCCAGTAGATGAGACTAGAGAAGGAGTTAACACAAAGTTGGAGATTTGGAGAAAAACTCTTGAATCTAAAGGATTCCAGATAAGCAAAACTAAGACAGAGCACATGAAGTGTAAATTTAGTAACAATAACAATGAAAAGTAAAGATTGAGAACCAAGAACTGCTTAAGAGTGAACATTTTTGTTATTTATGGTCGATTATTGCAACAGAGGAGAGATTGATGCGGATGTGGCCCATAGGATTAAGGCGGGATGGTGTAAGTGGAGAAGTATGTATGGGGTACTGTGAGATAAACAAATACCCACTAGAGTAAAATGTAAGTTCTATAAAACGACTATTTGACTAGCAATGTTGCATGGGACGGAGTGTTGGGCAACCAAGAAACAACATGTAGATAAGATGAGTGTGATTAAGATGATGATGCTCAGGTGGATGTGTGGTAAGACTAGATAGAATTAGGAATGAGTGTATTCGGGAATGGGTAGGAGTAGCACCGATAGAAGATAAGTTGAGAGAGAATCGATTGAGATGGTTTGGTCACATTCAACGGAGACCAATAAAAGTAGTAATGAAGAGATGCGATACTGTAACGGTAGATGAGAGTGTTAAGAGATGGGGTAGGCCTAGATTAGCGTTGGCTAGCATTGTAAATAGAGCTATGGATCTACTTAATTTGACTAACGAAATGGCCTTTGATAGGGCCGTGTGGAGAAGAAGGATTCATGTAGCCGACCCTATTTGATGGGTCTTAAGGCTTGGTTTGGTTTGGCTTGGTTTATAGTACAGGATAAATTATAATAATAATCTCTAAAGTTTAATACTTTTTTCATTTAAGTTCTTCAAATTTCAATTTTGTCAATTAAGTCCCTAAAGTATTAAATTCGAATCAATTTAGTCCTGGAGACAATATAAAAATAAAATCTAAATCTAAAGGTTATATAAAATTGTGATCAGGTCCAAATTTTAATTTATTATTAACTTAATTATCCTCTGTATGTGTGTTTTTATAATCGATATATTTCTCTTGGACTGATTAATTCTAATTCTTTATATAGGTCTTCTTCTATTTCCATTCTACTATTATTATTTCTTCTAATACACAATTATCCATTGGAAAATGCTACAGTCCCACACCTATGCGAGACATTTAGTCATTTATTTGGTAGAAAATTTCGTATCCCTAGCATTACCCATTTTATCTGATTTTCTGACTATTTCTAATATTATTTTATATTTCATTTCATTATCTTATTCTTTTTCTGCCATTATTTAGAATTGTCTATACTATAATTACTTAGACTCGTTCGTTGTTATTGTTGTTGTGGTTTCTTTTCTTTCTTTTTTTTTTTCTTTTTTTTTTTTTTCTGGTGATATTAATTCAGAATATTCCCTTATAAGGATAAGGATAAGGATAATAGCTGTATTGTTTTATATAAGAGCTAACTACTTACCTTTATCTAATAATAGATGTCGAACTTCATGTATAATTTCTAATTGATTTTTCTTAAGATTTTCATTAAGTTCTTTTAATAACTTGATTATAGTATTATTTTATCTGATAATTATTTGTAGTACAGTACTATTATTTAAATTATCTTATTTAACTTCTTCAGTGTATCTAATGCTCATACATTAATATTGGCAAAATTGAGAAACCAAACATTGATATCAATCCTAAAATGCACGGGTGAAGGATAATTAAATTAATAATAAATTAAAATTCAGGCCTTATAACAATTTTATATAACCTTTGGACTTATATTTTATTTTATAATGTCTTCAGGACTAAATTAATTCGAATTTAATACTTTAATAACTTAATTGACAAAATTAAAATTTTAGCGACTTAAACGAAAAAAGTGTTAAACTTTAGCGGCTATAATTATAATTTATCCTATTCTTTTTGTATTTTTAGTCTCTCACATTTCTTTCTATAAGAGATTGAAATATAAAAAGGAATTGATAGAAGAGAATGTCTATTCCAACAAGAGATTGAAATATTTTAGGGACACTTCTTCCAACAAATGATAGAAGACTACGTTTCCATCCCAATAATTTAGCAAAAAATCTATTCAAAATATGACCAAACAAATCGGCGTTACGAGAACTAGCACCCAGAATCGTTCATGTGATAACCCAACTAGTATTATGCTTAATTATGTATGTGATTATGTGTTTGACATGAAGTTGCATGTTTGAGTGTGTGAATTATGTGATTTTGCAATTATATCAGTCAAATGTAGGAATATCTATTATAATTACAACTTTGAACTGAAATTGAAAGCCTTGGAGGCGCCAGAAACCAAAACCGACTTCATATCTATGTTCAACATGGTTTTTAGAGCCTACTGTGAAATTTTGTAAAATTACGTTTCGTAATGATTAATTAAGTTAATTGGCTCAATGTATATATGTATATAGCTTCTTTCCTTCATCACTTTTGTTAAGAGCTTGCTAGAGAGTGAGTTAGAGAAGGAGGAAGAGAAGAAGCCAGGGTTTTGGAAGAGATTCAAAGGGCAAACCCTAAATTTGAGCTAAGGTATGGAAATCTACGTAGAATCTTTGTAAATAACTTATCTTTTGCTTGGAATCAAGAGGAAGTTGAAGATTTAAAACTTATATGAGTTAGGGTTTGAGTTATGTAATTGTTTGAGCTAAATTCAAGAAATTGAACCTTAATCTCCTCAACTTTGTTTGATTTGAATTCAAGCTTGTGATTAATGCATGAAATAAACCCTAAATTGTCCATACAACAAGCATATGTGTAAGGATCATCCATGTGTATATATATATTTTGAACTTGATCATGAGGTTTTGTATATATATATATGGAAAAGGATGAGATTTTGATTTTGACATTAAAGCTAAATTGATGTATTTGATTTGAAATTCTACTTGAATCATGTTAGTATATCAAGTTTTGAGTTAGTTTTGCATGAATTTGGGCTTCAAATTGAGTTTGGGAACTTGGCTTCAAAACTCAATTTTCGGACTGTCTGAAACTGCCCAGACCACTTGTGCGGCTACAAGCTCCGCACGAGTGGAGCATGGACCAAATCAAGGGAAGCCATTCTACATGCTCGAGCGGAACCTGACTGCTCAAGCGGTTAGACTGGCCGCACGAGCGGCCAGCAGGAGAGAAAAATTATGTTTTCTCGTGTTGACCTCCCTGGCCTCCTGAATGCATTCTCGACCTTATTTAAACCCTCCGGGAAATAAAATGATGGTTAGAAACACATTGAAAAAGGTTGTGAACTATTCAAAGAAAAGTGTATGAAATGAAACAAATTATTTATCGAATCTGTATGTGACATGTTTTGTATAGGTCGTGTGTCGGAGGCAATGTCTGTAGACACCCCATTTTGACCGTCCTCAAGACTTGGACGTCACCGCTTGAACACTCGGTGATCATCCATGTTTGTGTTCGTCTTGAGTTCCCGGAGGTCTCGGATATGCGCCTTGCCTCAGGATCTCTCGACTCGACTGTTTTGTGTTTGGTTTTGTACCAAACACTTGTGCTTTGCCTTGGAGGGGCAGGGAATGGCTTGTGGGCCATCCCCACACTCCACCGGCCATGGCTTGAGGCCACCGGCTGTGTCTTGTTGCCACCGGCCAAATGTTTGGCCGGCCGACACTATAGATGGCGGCCGGCTATCTTTTTTTGGTCAATTGCATTTTTGGCCGGCTGACTACTGTGCATCTGCTTTTGCAGATATTTTCATGCGAGCTGGCATGCACTTGGCTCCCCTCCATACACGTGTATGGAGGGATTTCCCTCTTAGCTAGCTTGTCTTGTAAGCTTACAAGATTGAAGCTCTATAAGAGGAGGCCTCCTCTCCCTCTTTTAGGGAGAGACAACATTTTCAGAGGGGCTCTGGTTTTAGGGTTAGGATTTGTATCTATCCTATATCTATACCTTCCTATCTTTTGTGTTTTGTGTGTGTTTTGCCTCACTTTTGTGCACAAACACCCACCATCACACCTTCTCTTGGAGCTGAGGCACTAGAGGGCTATTCTGGACTTCTTGGGTGGTTTTGAGCTCAAAGAACCAGCTGGTCTACCATTTTTGAAGAGGGTCAACAAGGGTAAGGACTTTACCTTTAAATACCCCATTTTTGCAAAGCTTTTTTGACTATCTTGCATCTATTTTTGAGCTTAGCATATAACACATAAAAGTCTTGTTTTTGCCTACTCTAAATAGTTGTTTAAGGGTGTTTTAAGCTTTAAGGTTGTTTGACCCCTCTTAAGGCTTGTTTGGCCTTTGTTTTGTGCCATTTTGGTTGAGCTCCGGGACCATTGTGTTTGGGCCTCCTCACCACTGAAATCTTGAGGGATTTCAGAGGTGAGGATGGTGCCTTGAGGTCCTAAGAAGGAGAGGGCCACCCCCTCTCCTTGTTGTCCTTGAAAAGGGCCATTTTTGCCTCTTGAGGGAGCATCTAATTTAAGTGTATGTTGACCATGCCTTAGCTATTTTTTGTGCTTATTATGTCATGATTTAGCACCGTTTTGAGTTGGTTTTGGTACACCATGCTTGCTTAGCATACATGCCTTGTAATGCCATGTTTAGGCCTTAACATGCTTTAAGCTTTGACCTTTGTTTTAGCATGATTTTGGCTCAGCTTTGTGAAGCTTTTGTGCATGATTTAGCGTGCTCAAGGACTGTTTTTGGTTGTTTGGGTCATCCATGCTTTGCTTTGTATAGCCACCATGTAATCCCTCTTGTATGCCTTAAGCATAGGCCCCTTTAGCATGCCATCCTTGCTTTGTTTCAGTGGTTTGGAACCACTTGGCATGTTATTTGAAACCTCATGATGTGCTTGTATGCTTGCATTTGATGTCCCTTTAATTCTTTATAAGGTTGTCATCTCATGCTTCATGTTTAGGCCTCCATGCATGCCATCATGTTTAGGCCCCCTAGGATGCTATGTCACTGTGTTTTTAGCTTTGTTTTAACATACTAAACCTCTGATTTTGGTCATTCAATTCATGCCATGTTTGGTTTTGTTAAGGGTAGTTCAATACCTCTTTGGCTTGCCTTAGGCTTTGGACCTTGCATGCATGTCTATTGGTAAGTGTTTTAGCCTCCATTATTGAGCATGTGTGGCCACTGTTTTAGGCTTGTTTAAGGGCTGCCTAATTTAGTTTAAGTCCATCCCTTGGCATGTTGTTGCATGCTTAGCTTATGACATGTTGTTGCATGTTGAAATGGTGTTGCATTTGGCATGCATTCTCCTCCTTGTTTTGGTTGCTTAACATGCCATATGTTTTGCATGTTTGTGTGTTGGCATTGTACCTTGTATGCTCATTTAACTTGCATGCTTGTTATATGCCTTGCATGATTCCCATATGCTCATGTTGCATGCCTAGTTAACATACTTAGGTTGCATTGCATTTGCATGCATCTTTCATCTCTTGATCAAGCCATGATAGAGGTTGAAACCCCCTTTGTTTGCTTATTTGGTTTGCATTGCATTTGAAATTAAAATGCACACTTGATTCTTTGGGCCATCATGCATTGAAATGCGCGATTGGTGGTCCAAGAATCGAGACCTATACTCCTTTGAGTCATAAACATGATAAGGAGTATGATTGGTGCATACATTGCTTGAAATGCATTGCCATGCTTTGTTTTGCCCTCTGTTGCTGTCAAATCAGTTTCTGCAGGAAGATTTGGCCGGCCGGCCATCTTCAGGGCCGACCGGCCATCCATCTTCAGGGCCGACCGGCCATCCATCAGTGACTGATATCTCAATTAGTGGCCGGTGGTCATTCCCCATGGCCGGTGGCCAATCCCCTTAGCCGGTGGTGTTCTACAGCATTCAGAGAAGCAACCCTGGGACTTGTGCAGTCTTCAAAGGAGCAGAACAGTCAAAGCAGAGGCATCTTGTGTATGGCAGTGACTTTCCGAGCGGAACCAAGCACGCATACATTGGACCCTCTTCCCGAGGCTGCTGTTTGCTGCTTTCTTAGATTAGTTAATTTGCTTAGCTAGTTTAATTGGTCTGTAATAATTAATTAGCTTGTAGGTTAATTAATTGTATTATTATTTCGGTCCCTCCGAGCGGGGGCAAATTTGTAATAAGTGTGGGTGCGTGTGTGCATGTCTTCCAACCCCCACTTCTTTCTCCCTTTTACTTACCTGCTTTTGATGGTTAGTATTAGGTCATATTTAAATTAGCATCCTTATGCTATGCATGCGTGCATTCATTCATTTGTCTTGCATGCACCGGGCTCGACGCATCATGCTAACTGCATTGTATTTTAAATTCCAAATTGTATACGTGTTATTTGTAGCATCTCACATGCCATCCTAGGATTAGCCGAGCCTGTTCTAGTGACATTCTGTATGCGACGCATTAGCCATTTTAACATGAACTAGGATCACGCATGATTACTAACTAGTTTATTGTATTGGCACGGAGTACGATGTAAGTATTTATGTTTTAGCATCTCGCATGAATGTGAATGCTAGCATGACAGCATGCTTACCATGTGGCTAGATGCTTATGTGATATAAACTGCCTGAATGCCTGTGGGTGAAGGTTGGACTGTTTGAGTTGGAACAACTCATTGAAATCCGTATTTTAGCCTACTTACGAGTAGCAAATTCCAAAGCGTTTTCCAAACAAACGGATATGCAATGTTTCATTCCAAATTAGGCAATCTAGTCTATACTTTTGTGTTGTGCGCATCACATAGTAATTCTAGCTAATTAACCGGAATAAGAACACATAAGGTTTTCAAAACAGGATATCACGGTTAGTAGAGGCCGATGTTCGGATCAGGCGAGAGGGGGTGCTCATAGCTGACCTTCCCCAATCGTACCCAAGTTCCCGAGAAAAAGCAACTTTGGTGATGACGGACACGTGGCCTTTGACACCGAGTCAGGGTTTCCTAAATTCCCCCATTAAAAAAATATTTAGGTGGCGACTCTGTATCTGGCAAAGCAGTCCATGTTTGGCACTTCTTTCAAAAATCTGTTTTCTCAAAACGATTTGCCGGATTTGGACTCCTTGGTTCAGATTAAGAACAGTGACAAAATGAGTCCGAACTGTGGCAGCATAAGTCCCTCCCCCGGGGCGCGTCCACAATGTCGCAAGACCAAACGCACTGTGAGTAATAGTATTGTAAAGATATATTCTTAAATAATCATTTTGATCCAGGTACGGTGACGTATTTTGAAATTGTGTTTGAATTGAAATGAATGAGTTTTATGAATGTTATATAAGATGGGCAATATGGAACTAAGGTCGTTCCGTTTATCCTACGATGTGCTTGGGCCCGAGGCTGTTCTGTTAATAATATGATAATCTATGATTGGACAGAATGTCGTTCTGAATAGTTGTTAATGTATGGGCCTGAGGCCGTTCCGTAGTATGTGTTCATACATTTGGGCTCGAGGCCGTTTTGATATATTGGACCCGATGTCATTTTGTCATATGTGGGCTCGATTCCATTTTGTTATATGGGACCCGAGGCCGTTTTGTCCTATGTGGGCCAAAGGTCGTTTTGATAAATTGGACCCGAGGTCGTTTTGTCATATGTGGGCCTGAGGCCGTTGTGATATATGTAGGCCGAAGGCCGTTTTGATATACGTAAGCCCGAGGCCATTCTGTTATGTGTTGGGCTTAAGGTCGTTTTGTAACATGTGGGCCCAAGGTCGTTCTGTGAATGCAATTATGGATAATGTTATAAAGGATGTAATTTTGAAAAAGTACTATGTTCACATAATATGATTTCTTTAATTCAAGATTATTCATTTGATTCTCTTTGCTTTACTATTACTCATTGAGCTTCGCTCACCCTCTATTATGTATGCACATGTAAGTGATCAGCAGTATGGAGCCCAACCTTAGAGTTAGCTTCAAGAGCTATTTTGCGAACTTGTCAAGTCATGCCTCCAAGATGGAGCTTTTGCCTTTGACCCACATCATGCTATGACTTTTGTTTTGCTTTTGCTTTATTGGTCTTAGGATATGTAACCTATATGTATGAAATTTCCTATGGTACATAAGTTTTTGCATGGGCATGTAAATGTGTGAAAGTGTTATGATGTAAGCTATATAATTTTGCTCATATTGGCACAGCTTAATGGACTTCTTCATTTGTTGTATGCTTCGTCTTATGGCCCCATTATTATAATTATTCTGTATGTTTGTATGAGGCCGAAGGTAATCAAGTGATTACTGGCCGGTTATGGTCTAAACCTCTAGGGGCGGGTTTGGGTCATGATAGCTCTCAAATAGAATCCAGGTCAATTAACCAATTTAACCCCGAGACAGTCACTAAGAAAGTGTCGATGAGCTGGACTCATATTAGGACTACCGAAGAGATCAAATTTATGAAAATTAATCCGAAGACCTGATTGATGACAGAAAGTTTCCATAAACCATTTCAAACACCAAATCTCTGCTTATTCAAACTCCATGAAAAATAAACAATCATTTGCAAAAAAAAAAAAGGAAATGAGATACAATCGGTGCATTAAAGTTGAGTATAAATATCACATCCATTGCTAAGAATATAAAAGTTAAACAACACATCCATTGCTAAGAAGGCTTGTTAGTGATTGAATTATACTTGTACACTTGGGTATCTCAAAGCATGAAGACAACTAAAGCCACTAATGACATTTGAAAAAGATTATGTGTATCTTATCCTCAAATCTTGTAGAAACAAGAGCTTCATGCACTCGGGACCGACTCTAGCCCAAGTTAGACAACCTTGGGCTCCCAAATAATTTTTTCTCAGTACGCCCAAAATTAAAGGGCTAATGTAACTAATTATAATCCAAATTAAAGATTATTACAAATTACATATAATTTTAATTAATAATTTTGCACCTTATAGCACCGAAAGATTGACATTTTACCCTAGTTGGTTTAATTTTTATTTGATATTATAATTTTAACTTTTCTTTTTTGTAATAAATTGGGTGTTGTTTTTTCTTATAAAGCAACAAGACTAGATTTTAATCTTTGATTTTCTCCATATCTTAATCTATGTAAATAAATTTTGGTACATAATTTTAGTAATTATATATGTAAACATACTTTGTGGGTATTAAACCACCCCTCCCCCCCCCCCCCAAAAAAAAAAAAAACCTACTATTTTGTCGGTGATTATGTATACAATAATACTACATAAACAAAAAATTTGTTTTGAAAAATATATATGGATCACATTCATTTTGAAAGCGGCTCACATTACACTATCTTTAAATCATATATTATATATCTTTTCAAAATACATTTTTGATAAAATTTTGAATAGATTACACATAAATGACCCTATTCTTAAAACTTTGCCTAGTCCACAAAGATTTAGAGTCGGCTAGCTCGGTTCACACTAGATTGCCCTAAACTAAAATGGTCAATTACTGTCACAATCCTATTAAATGAACTTATACTAATAAATTTTGGAACTAAGTCTTTAAATACCTTTAAATGCCCTTATTAAATATTTTATTCATCTTCTCTTATGTGTTTATAATTTTTCGGATCTCTATCTCTCTCTACAATCTAAGAACTTTACTCCACTATGCACCACCATCGTAACCACCATGCACCACCACAATTGCTATTCACCACCGCCACTCACCACCTTCACCAACCATTTCCACTGTTGTTGATCTACATTTTACCATCTCTGATCTACACTCCACCGCCACCAGTCCACTACTGTTGTTCATCAAACGCCTACACTGTCACCGATCTACACTCTATTTTCTCAATCTATGTTCCATCATCGCCAATCTACACCCCATTATCTTTGATCTACACTCCATTATCAAAGATCCACTGGAAACAACCTTGAGATTCTTGTCGGAATTTGAAAAATCTTTCCAATCAAGGAGATTTTTTTATTTTTTTTGTTTTTTTTTATTTGATTTGATTTTTAGTATTTTTTTTCTTCTAGATCTCACCCTTCTTCCCTTGCAGATCTTTCAACTTCTTATAAATTAATGTTTGAAGAATTTTGTCAGTGATAAATTTATCACTTAATGTATCTTTAATTTTTTATTGATTTTATATTGATCTATGATGGATTCATTTATTTATTTATTTTTTTCTCAATGATAAATTTATCAGTCTCTATTGTTTCTTTTGTGCATGTGAGATAAAGGTGGATTCTTGTAAGTAAGTGAGTGAACATGAGTATGAGTGAGTGAATCAATTTTATTTGTAATTTTTTTAGAAATCGATTAGTGATAAATCACTGAATGTGTTTCTAATAATTTTATTAGATTAGTCTGTGTTATATATGTCTATGTGGTTGTATTTTTGTGAGTAAATAACAATGAGTGTCTATGTGTGTGTAAATATGAATGAGTGATTAAGTGGTGAAGGTGGTGGCAGTAGTGATGCAATAGTGATAGATGTTATTTTTGTTGAAACAATTCAAAAAAATATCGTCAAAAATTATCGCTAAAGGTGGTCTCCAGTACCGGAGATAATCGCCAGTGACCGATGATGGTTGCTGGCGAAGGAGGAGAGTGTTGATAATAAGAATGAAGAAGGTGAATGAAAGATACTTTAGAAATATTGATAGGTTAAAAAAGGAGCAAGACTTATAGGTAAATAAATCTCCTCAATAAGATCGACCCGTAAATCTCCCAACTAAAGCTCCAATGAAACCAATAGTAGTACATCACTTCTAAATGATTCATGAGAGATTAGGAACACGTAGAGCTTCCACAATCAAAACAACAACCACAAATGTGACTAACGATGGGTAAATTACACTTTACACTCCTGTACTTTGCGACAAATTTCACTTTAGTCTCTACACATGAAATTGTGCCAGACAACTCCTTACTCTTTTGGTCAAATGCCAATTTCCTATTTTTGTTACTCAATTGTTTAAGTTTTTAATAGAATTTATTTATATGACAAACATGTAATTAAGAAACAATGGCAATAAAAAAAGAAAAAAAAAACCATTCCCACTTCCCACTAATACACATTTCTTTTCAAAATTTACATCAAATTATGATTATGTTCAGCTAAAACAAAATGCAGATTATGAACGATTAAGTAAATAAACTAGCCTTTTGTAGAAGTTGGAATCATGAAGCTCTATCTTCCACCATAACACAATTTTTCATCTATTCATCTTCATTTCTCTTCGATTTCTCCACTACTTTTTTTTTTTTTTTTTTTCAAAAGTTTTATTTTCTTGTGCCTTCATCCCTATTTTCAATATATGAAGATATATATAGTTGTATATAATTCTCACATACTTATCACCTGGGATAACATGTGGTGAAAATGGGGACGATTTTTATTTTTTACCCTAATTTTGTAGTCATATAGTTGTTACATTTTGTTGAAAACCTAAACAATTAAGTAACAGAAATGGGTGTTTGCACATAAATTTCAACCAAATTTATGTTCAAATTTTAAATACGGTCAATCAGTTAATGACACACATAGAAGCCTATGATAGGATTGTTATAGGTAATCACTTTCTAAAATGATCAACTTGATTCGTTAAAGTGTATAAATAAAACAACGTTGTATCTCAACGACGTTATTCAAGATGTTCAAATGACACATGGAGTCTACGAAAGATGACACCTGTAAAGCCTACAACAAGGATACCACACATGATGAAACGCCAAAGATCAATCTGGTTAATCAAATATACGATTAAGCATATAGCCCTATCATTCAAAATTCAAATGGCGCTATCATTCAATTTGAAATTCAAATTGATGATGAGGCATTTTTATCACCTAGATGGCCCTCTATAAATATGAGGATCATCACACAAGATCGAGGATAAGAAAATTAGAGGTGAGAAGATTAGAGAGAGAGAGAGAGAGAGAGAGAGAGAGAGAGAGAGCTAAAGTTGCTACAAGAAAGAAGAAAAGAAGCCTAGAGAACTCAAGAACCTACGATACAAACGTAGAATGGCGATGAATAGGTAAAGGGTTCCAAACCCAAGAATTGTACTTTGTATTCAAGGGTTCAAAACCCATAACAATTTCAATAAAATATTTATTTTTCCTAAATTGTCTTCTGTTATTTATTTTCTTCTCCATTAATCGAAGGTTTCATTTATATAAAATGTGTAATTAACGATCTGGAATACAGATCCGAAATAGGAACCTACTATTCAAATAATCAACACTGTTTAGTCCAAAAACTAAATAGTGGACATTTGTAACATAAAATTTTGAAATGTGTTGAAATACTTTATGTTTCAAAATTTGTGTCTACAAATTCTGGTACGCCTAGTGGGATCTATTTCTCCTCCCATCTTTTGAAGAACAAAAAAATATATATATTTGAAACTTACTAAAGTATTTTCTTGTTATAGGAATGCTGAAGCACCTGTCAAGAGACTAACCTAAACTCCAGTGGTTCTGAAATCACGAGGGTGGAGATAACACCCGTCACCCAAGGGGCTCCGTAGCAAATACTGTTGGCTGTCCCAAAGGTAGAACCAGCGAAATCCTGAAAAGATGCACTTCTTTTCCCTATTGCCCAAGGGGCTGTCCTCAAGGTAACTGGTGTGACGAAGAAGGTCACACTTCTCTAGAAAGCTGAAAGTTTGAGAAAGATTACTAAAGATTATGTGAAAGCGTCAAAGCAGAACGCAACTGTGAGGGCTATAGCCTGAATGAAGAGTTTTCTAATTCAGGCAAAAGAGGCTAATCAAGTTGCATCTACGGCATTTGTTGCAGCTCCAGCGGGCGCAACAAAAAATGTTATGGCCCAACTACTCACAAGGGTAGAAGACTTCATTAAAATGGCAAAGTTTGCCCAGAAGAAGGCCTCTACTGAAAACATTTCCATCATTAGGGCCATTGGGATGAGGGTAATGATCTAAACTCCTGTTGATGGAAAAAAGGCCCCTGTTGTTTAAAAAATAGTGGCGGCCTACGAACCAACAGTTCTGTTCAAAGTAAAAAGCCAGTCAAACCATATCCCAGTCACCTCTCAGGAGCCAAAGGAGCATTCATTGGCCTGACATGGTTCAAATAAGGGACACCCGTTGGCCCGACAGGATTCGAATCAACATCAATTGGTCCGCCATACAAATACTCTCCCTATTACCAAAAATGTAGGGACAATATGTTCATAGTTTGGTCAAACCAAATCCCAGTCACCTCTCAAGAGTAAAAAGAACACCCGTTGGCTCGACAAGGTTCGAATAAGGAACACCCATTGGCCCGATGGGATTCGAATCAACATCAATTGGTCTACCATAAAAATACCCTCCTTGTTCCTAAAAATATAAGGACTGTTTTGAAAATTCATGAGGAATTTGCGAAAATGCAAACAATTCCTTCTATGTCTCTAGGGGCTCGACTTGATACGTCATCAAATGGTCCCGTTTTGAAAAGATAAAGGCGAAGAAGAAATAAGGCCTTAAAGAAACTGGAAGGAAGAACAATGGCAACAAATGTGATTGGCGCTGTTGAAAAGGCTCTCTCAAAAGATGAACGCCAAAAGTAAATTGAAAGTCCTGTCTTTGCTAGAAAGTCAAACCTCTCAAATGGGAGGGTAAACAACCCTTGGAAAATATTTCTGCCTTGATCGAACTATCTATGGAGGGAATAAGAAAAAGGCTTGTAACAAGGTCTATGACCCGTGACAAAGCATCACGGTCAGATGCTTCAAATTTGAGTAATGTTGTGGGGATTGATAATCCTTTATACGAACAAGATGATTCTGTCTCATCTAGCTCGTCTGTTTCAACTAATATTGAAAACGATGAACTGAGAGATGTCAACAAAGTCGTTGCAATTATGATGATTGAGGTTGACAAAGAAGGTGAAGATTCGCAGGTCTAACAAGACCAATAAGGCCTCAAGGAAAAAATGGTGGCCCTACAAGAACAACTCAAGAGAAGAGAACGGGAAATGACTACTATGTTGGAGCAAATGCAATAGTTACAGGCCCAAATGACAGGAACAGGAAGTGCACCCAAACAAATGGCACAACTTGTTATGGGGACATCCGTAGGCATACAAAGCACACTAGCCCCAGGGGGCAATGGTCCTTGTTACTATGATCTAACCAGTGGTGGTATGAATCTAATGCTCATAGCCATGATTGATGATATAGTGAGGAGACAAGTAAAGAAAGTCAAGGAAAAAGATGATGAGAACTTATGAATAATTACAAAGCCTTACCCAGCATGGGTAGATGCTGTTCCATTTCCTTCTGGTTTTTCCCAACCAGATTTCAAAATGTTTGATGGAACAGGAGATCCAAGACAACATGTGGCTCATTTTCTTTCAAGATGCGGGCCAATAGCCCAGAATTAGGCCCTATGCTTGCAGCTATTTGTCTAATCACTTGAAAGTTCTACATTTACATGGTATACTAACCTTCTTGAGGGATCAATCCCAAATTGGAATTCCATGGTGAAGGAGTTCCTTAAATAGTTCTGCAACATGCAAAGGCGAGTCAGAGTACTAGAACTGATTGAGACCAAGTGACGTGACAATGAGCCTATTACAGATTTCATTGCAAGATGGCAAGCTTTGACATTTTCTTGTCCTCAAAAGTTTACGCAATTAGAGTTAATTTGGATGTGCCTTAACAACTTCCGACATGAGCTCTATACGACTCTTATGGCTCAAACTTTTGAAAGATTCAACGATCTATGCACTACAGCTCATGATATGGAGCTAGATCTAGCTAAGCGAAGGAGGTCCAGAGTGGTTGAAAGAGTTGAGTCCTTGACTGCAGCCATAGTTGAAACCAGAAAGAAGGGTCTTGTTGTAGTTGGGGCTAAAAAACCCAAGGAATTCAAAAAGGTGACTATGAAAGAAAGGTTGGAGAAAAAAATATTCTTTTACAGATGATCTGGTCGAAGACCTGTTTGAAGATCTGTTGGAGCAAAAGTTAATTGCTCTCCTTGAGGTGAAAAGACCGCATGAGGTAGAAAAAACCAACGATCCAAAGTATTGCCCTTACCATCGTTTGATTAGCCATCCGATAAAGGAGTGCTTTGTTTTGAAAGATAAAATTCAAGAACTTTTGGACTCCAAGATTATTGAGCTCCCTCCTTAAGAGAAAGCATCTGCTAACCCAATCACTATCGACAATGATAATGAGGGTGAATGGGTCGTTTATTAGTTATAAAGCATGAAGAAAAAACAAAATGCCACAATGAAAGATAGAAATGGGGTTGCTTCAACAACACAAGGGCCAAAAGTTTCCAAAAAGCAAAAACCAAAAGTTTCCAAGAAACAAAAAAAAAAAAAAGGCTAAAGTAAGTAAGAGAAAGAAAGAAAAACCCAAAGAAAGAAATATGAGAGAAATTGGTCCCTGATGAGCAGTTAAAGCAATGTCCCCTTGTCCCAGTCACACTGGAGGAATTCCTGCCTTTAAAATTTCAATCTATGGAGTTGCAGACATACTTTGATAAAAGAAGGGAGGAAAAGTTTACTTTGGCCCATTGCCTAACCATCATTGTTTTGAGTGATGACGAGGATGATGTGGATGAAGTTCGTTCAAAAGTTAGAGAAGGAGATTGCATCACATCTTCTATCTGTATACTTGACTCTCCAGGGTATACACCAGCTTCTCCAAAGTACACACCATAAGCGTTTTCTCCATAATATTCGCTAGTACTACCAATGTACTATCAAAACACTCCAGAATATGTAAGGGGAATAAAACAAGGAGATATTGGGTGTAGGTCCGACTCTGAGCTTGTGAAAAAGGCGAAAAAACAACTACACTTCAAGGATGATGAGATGAATGGAAGGTGTAGGTTAGATGATGAAGTATGGAAGCATTCAAATAAGCAAGCAAAGTCATCTCAAATTGAGGATCCCAATGAAGATTGGGAACTTAACTTATCTCCTGATAGTTCACCATACACACATCCAATCAGGACATATGATGAAGAAAGTGTATCAAGTGACCACTTTAACTTTCCTTGTAATGTCATCATTGTGGATATAAATTTTGAAGAGTGAGAAATACATATCATTCGCAATGCAGGTGATGATGAGAAAGCAAAAATTGAAGCTAGAAGGGAAGTGGAACATCAGGCAAAATTAACAGTCTCTTTAAAAGATGAGGGTTTTGAAGCCCATCAAAATTTGATTATTGAAAGAAATCAAATTTCTGGACACCTTTCCCTAATTGGGTTGAATGGGTTCAGTTCCTACGAGAATATACAGTACCTCATTTTCCCTTATATAATGAGATAGGTTGTCCAAGGCGCCATTTAGTTCATTTCCTTGCACAATGTGGAAACACAGTAAAAAGCCGAGCGTCACTTCTACGACAGTTCATTCTTTCTTTGGAGGGGTGGGCAGCAGATTGGTACTTCAACCTACCACCTAATTCAATCCCAGATTGGGACACCATGGCTGATCGATTCTATAAGACATTTTATAAATCATGGCCAATAGAAATCGAGATGTCAGAACATTTAGAGGACGATGGTCTATCTTCTCAAACATATGATTTCATAAAAGGCACAATTGAGGAGAATATTGAAACAGCCCTTCATTTTCGAGAGATGGACACTTATCGCCCAAGGGATTTGTTCCTTCATGGGTAGAGAAAACACAGCACTCATTTCCTTCACCCAAAAAAGAGGGACAATTGTGACTGATAATTATCCATTTGGAAAAGTAGAGGCCTATTATGCTGATGCTCGTTTCTATATAAAGACTTCACAAAGAAAGAGAAAAGATGTGAAAAAGTCGGAAGATACTTCGACTGTCAAAGGCGCTCTAGAGTCTACTCTAGTTTTGACAAAAAGAACTTTTCGATATATGCCAAAGTCTGAAAGGAAACCAGGGGCAAAGGCTCTAGCCACAATAAATCCAATTTTGGATCTAAAGGGTGAGTTCACGTTGCCATTAAGGAGGACAAAATGCATCTACGTGGAGAAACATAATAAGATCGTGGTCCCTCATAAAGGAAAAGGATTGAAACCCATCATATTCCACTCACTTGGAGATATTGAACAGAGGGTGAAAGTTGAACAAGTGCCAGAAGAAAACATCTTAAGTTTTGAGAAGCCTACGTTCAGTGCATAAATTACACAGATGTTGGTAAAAGTTGGTTTAAATCCTGAAAAAGTAAGCAGGAACAATGACACTCTTTGACTTTGCATTAACACCTTCACAGAGGCAGGCTATCCAATAAGGCGGTATTATCACCGCCAGGATATAAGGGTTAGGCTATCGAGGGGATGAGGAAAAATTTATAGTAAACATGACTATCACTCAAGATGTGTTGGAAGATGTTGACTACGATGAAGCTCAACCTGCACTAATAGAATTTGAAGCATGAGGCTAAGCCACCGTGGATGACCTTCGTGAGGTAAATCTGGGTGATGAATGGGAGAACAAACCAACCTTCAGTAGTGCAAATTTAAAGGAAGAAGAAGCTCAGCAATATATTTCCTTTTTAAGGGAGTATCGTGACTTATTTGCATGGAACTATAGTGAGATGCCTGGTCTTAATCCAGATATTGTAGTCCATAAACTTGCAATTCACCCTAAGAAACGGCCAGTTAAATAGCCTCAGAGGCGAACTCGACCAGAGCTTACAGCCCAAATTGAAGCTGAAGTCAACAAGCTTATCAATGTAGGATTCATCAGGGAAGTCAAATGTCCAACTTGGCTAGCAAACATAATGCCAGTCAAGAAAAAGAATGGTCAAATCAGGGTTTGTATTGATTTCCGTAATCTCAATGAGGCTTGTCCTAAAGATGACTTTCCCTTGCCCATCACTGAACTTCTTGTAGATGCAACTACTAGGTATGAAACTTGTCTTTTATGGACGGATACTTAGGATACAATCAAATCCGAATGGCACCTGAAGATGAGGAAATGACAGAATTCAGGACTCCGAGAGGAGTCTTTTGCTATAAGGTAATGCCCTTTGGCTTGAAAAATGCTGGGACCACATATCAAAGGGTGATGACTGTAATTTTTGGTGATATGCTCCATGAATGCTATGTTGATGATTTTGTCGTCAAGACAAAGGAAAAGGAAAACCATGTGAAAGATTTGAGAAGAATCTTTGAATGTGTGAGGAGATACAAACTCAAGATGAACCCGCTAAATTGTGCAGTTAGAGTTTCCTCAGGAAAATTTCTAGGGTCTGTGGTTCGAAACAAAGGGATTGAAATTGACCCTACCAAGATTGAAGCCATTGCCGAAATGCCTCCTTCGCGAAATTTAAGGGAATTGAAGGGGCTACAAGGGAGATTAGCCTACATCAGAAGATTTATTTCTAACTAGATCAATGCTTGCCATTCTCAAGATTGATGAAAAAGGGTGTTCCATTTGAATGTGATCAGCAGTGCCAAAATGCATTTAATAGTATTAAGGAGTATCTTTTGAAGCTTCTAGTACTCATGAGCCCAATAAAAGGGAAACCACTCTTGTTGTACATAACAACCTTGGATGGTTTGTTAGGGGCATTGTTGGCACAACATAATGAGCAGGGGAAAGAAAATACCTTGTATTACTTGAGTCGTACTCTGGTTGGGGCAAAAGTCAATTATTCTCCTATCAAAAAGACATGTCTAGCCTTGGTGTTCGTCTTGCAAAAACTAAAGCACTATGTCTTAGAACACGAAGTCAAGTTGATTTCAAGAGCAGGCCCCTTGAAATATATACTTTTGCTCCCCGTACTTTCAGTGAAAATTGCAAAATGGGCTGTAATTCTCCAACAATTCGCAATTGAATATGTTCCGTAAAGAGCTCTAAATGGGCAGGCTCTAGTAGATTTTTTGGCAGCACATCCTATACCTGATGACTCACCTCTAGTAACTGATTTACTAGACGAAGAGGTTATGCAAGTAGAAATCCAAAAAGAATGGGAGATGTATTTCGATGGAGCTTCAAGGAGTCCAGATGGCAAGAAGCAAGAAAATCCTAAAAACAATAAAGCTGGAATTGGAATTGTGTTTGTGACTCCAGACAATGCTATAATCACTCATTCTTTCGCCTTAAGTGAAGAATGCTCCAAGAATGAGGCAGAATATGAAGCTGTAATTGCTGGATTAGAATTGGCATTACAAATTCCTATTGAAGAACTCTCAATTTATGGAGATTCAGAATTGGTGGTAGAGCAACTCCGTGGAGAGTACATTGTTAAGAAAACAAGTCTCATCCCTTATCATGAAAGGGCTGATCAATTGCTTTCATAATTCAGGAAAACACATATTTTCCACGTGAAAAGAAGAGCAAATAGTCGATCTGATTCAGTAGCAAGTTTGGCTGCATTACTCACCCTACCAGATAGTAAAACAATTTCAATCATAGTAGGCGAAAGAAGGGTGTTATAACCTTTAAAAGAGGTTTCTGACTTGGTTCTAATCTTGGTCGTTACCACGAAAGGAGAAAGTGAGAAGGATTGGTGAGAACCATTCATAGCTTACCTTCAACATGGTAGGCTACTTGAAGATAAAGTAAAAAAAATTGAAGTGAGACATAGGGCTACCAAATTCGTCATGTAGAAAGGCGGGTTATACAAAAGGTCTTTGGATGGAACGTACATGCGGTGTATAGCCAAGGAGCGTATTCAAGAGGTAATAGTAGAAGTACATGCGGGTGTATATGGG
Source organism: Camellia granthamiana (assembly GCA_036172215.1). Taxonomy (NCBI): domain Eukaryota; kingdom Viridiplantae; phylum Streptophyta; class Magnoliopsida; order Ericales; family Theaceae; genus Camellia; species Camellia granthamiana. The sequence goes on from CM069907.1 coordinate 67,284,105, forward strand.
ACACACCAAAGTGGTCCTAAATTACATATGTAACTAAAATGGTTGGGATACTATTGGCCGACTATGATTGTAGACTGCATAGATTATGCTTAAAGATGCCAAATATGCCAATTCCATGGGAACTTTCTCCACCAACCCCCAGAGCCTTTACATTTAACAACTTGTTCTTGGCCATTTGTAGCATGGGGTATGGATATTATTGGTCCTTTTGTACCTCCATCTTCAGTAGGATATCGATACATCCTAGCTACTATTGACTATTTCTCAAAATGGGCAGAGGTCGTGGCTTTAAAGGATATAAAAAGCACAGTTGTCTCTGAGTTCATCTGAACCCATATCATTTATAGGTTTGGGATTCTAGAAAGTGTCATTATGGATAATGGACAGCTATTCAGGAGTGATGCTTTGAACAAGTTATTTTCCAAGTACAAAATAAAAAACAACCATTCATCAAGATATCATGTACCTGCCAATGGTTTGGCAGAAGCTTTTAACAAAACATTGTACAAAATTCTCAAGAAGATGATGGATAAGAACAAACGAACTTGGCACGAAAAGTTACAAAAAGTTTTGTGGGCTTATCGGACTTTGCACAGAACTCCTACTCAGGTAACCCCTTATTCATTGGTTTTTGGAGGAGAAGCAGTGTTACCACTTGAGGTTCAAATACCATCATTGCGAGTGGCAATACAAGAGTCCTTAACAGAAGATGAAAGTGCAAGAATGAGGTTGGCTGAGCGTGAGACCTTAGATGAAAGAAGGTTGTATGCTCAACAAAACTTAGAGATCTACCAATAAGGGATGGCAAATGCATTCAATAAAGGGGTGAGGCTTCGCTCTTTTAAAAAAGGAGACTTGGTACTAATGGTTAGAACACCCATAGTAGTCTCACGAAGAACCAAAGGAAAGCTTGAACCCAAATGGGAAGGACCTTATGTGATTGAGAAGGTTTATTCTAATGGGGCCTATTTGTTGACAACGATGTATGGTGACAGAATCATTCCCCTGACCAATGCAAGGTTCTTGAAGAGATATTACCCTTAAGAATGCCCACTAGGTTGAAAATCCGAAAGGGCGGCCTAGGCAAAAGTTAGGGCGACAAGAAAAAAACAAAACTCGCTAGATTGAAAACCTGAAAGGGTAGTCCAGGCAAAAATAAGAACAAGCCTATTGGGTTGAAAACCCAAAAAGGCAACCTAGGCAAAAGTGAGGGCACCAAAAAAATAAAAACAAAATAAAAAGCCCACCAATGATATTTTATGTGATTAAACTGCTAAAATACCCGATCGAAATCTAAGGTGGTAAAACATTGGATACTCCTAGCTCACAAGAGTATAAACTGTGTACGGCCAAACATAAGTCGAAGCCCACCAACGGTATTGTATGTGGTTAAACTGCTAAAATATCCCACCGAAATCTAAGGTGGTAAAACATTGGATAGTCTTTTGGTCATCATAGAGGCCTTGGCCCTCCACCAAGTGACGATGTCAGAGAAGCCCTCCTTTGGTTCTTGATGAGTAGCCTCGAGATCACGAGTTGTGACCTCGAGTTAAGTGTTATAAGAATATTGGGCAATAAAGGCCTCAACCATCTCTTCCCAGCTCCTCTTCACAGAATCTTCCAGTTTAGCAGACCAAATAGCCGCGATACCTGACAGGGTCCAGCCAAAAAGGGATAGCTTCTGCAGTCTAGTCAAGCCTATTGGCCGTAGAATATTTGAAAATAGCTGCAAATGGACCATGGGATCACCCGAGCCAGCGAAACGGTCTATGTGTGGCATTTTAAATCTATCTGGCAATGTCACTGCCGAATTTGTATAGCCGTCCTCTATATCTGGGATTGAATTGACACCCTGAGCTCGTTTGAAAAGCTTCTCAAGCTTGCTCACTTTCAGAGCGGTAGGATCGACCTCAAACTTAAACGGTGTCCGTTGGATAGGCTGGTGCTTTGGAAGTCTAAGGTGGGACTGGCCCTGCTGGAATGTCTGTATTCTCCTGGACATTAGTTGTGGGAGCAGGAGCTCTGGGTACTGGAATATCTATAGGAGGTGGGTGGGATGTAGAAGTTGTTGCCTGATGCGGTTGTTGTTGTTGTTGCTGTTGAAGCCTAGTAATGAGTTCAGCATACTGGACTGCAACCTTTGTTTGGTGAGCGGTAACTTTCGCTTGGCGAGCAGCGTCTCGCTACATGGCCTCGATGGTTTGTTGATGTTGATGCATCATATCCTCCATACTGTCTGAGGGGTGCTGATCTATCAGAACAGGTGTATACTCTCTTTTTGAGGTAGAAGTAGAAAATTGGGCCTAACTGCGCACAGGTGGCGTAGATAGTGACCGCTAAATTGGCAACTGTTGAACCGGTGATCTATGTCTGGCTGTTCTCCGTCTCGTAACCGGGGGTAGCGAAGCAAACACTGGTGAGAAACCTCCAATAAGATCCTCAGATCGATAAATCCTCCTGACTCTGGTCTAGAGTGCTCGGGGGGAAACTGCCTCGTCAGAAGCAATTGTGAAATACTACCTTGCAAAAGGAAAATAAAGCAAAAAAAAGGAAACAACAATCAGCAAACGCACAGTGCCTCGGCTTAGACAGAAACAACACATAGTTGAAATCATAAGCTGGATAATTTGTACTCAAACACTGATTTCTGCCCCAAATTTCTGCCTCAAAACCGATACCCTTAAACAATCCTACATTCGGGTGAGAAACATGTCCTAGTTTGGAACAGTCTCTATGACTTCTGATATGCAACTAGGTCAATTGGTCCAAAAGAGGTGCCTCAGCAAGACCACCTAATATACCTCTCGCTCTTAACACCGAGAAGTGAAAAGAGGATCAAACGGTACAACGGTAGTTCAGATCCAAGGTTTGTGTTCCCATCGTGGCAGAGCCCGCAACCGGTCAGCCTTATGGCAAGCTTTTCCAAGCAAGCCTCCGGCAAACTGTTCAGGAATAGCAGATGGCAAACACTATGACTTAGGCGCACCAATGCAAATGTAATGCAAAGAAACACATAAATGTAGATAAAACAACATACCATAAGTTCGAGTCAAGCTCTCTAAATCCCCAGCAGAGTCGCCAGAAACTGTAGCTCGACTTTTTTCGCGCCCCCCTTTTTGGAGAGCTCGAATTGGTCCTACAGTTCGGACTCCTGTCACGGTTTTGAATCTAATCTCACAAAGTGCAATGCGAGATTGATAAACACCAAAGAGTCCAATCCGGCAAATCTTTTTGGGAAAATTGATTTTGAATCAAATAATGCCCAAAACTAGATTGTTTTGCTAGATTACAGAGTCGCCACCTAAATATTTTGTTTTTGGGAAATTTAGGAAACCCTGACTTGTGCCAAAGGCCACGTGTCTGTCATCACCAAAGTTGCCTCGGCTGGGAACTTGGGTACGAGAGGGGAAGGTCCTGAAATGAGCACCCCCGCTTGCGCGATCAAAAGATTGGCCTCTACTAAACATGAAATGTTGTTTTGTAGACCTCATGTGTTCTTATTCAGTTATTAGCTAACATTACTATGTGGCGCACACAAGCAAGTATAGACTAAGTCGCAAGGCTTGGAACGAATTCAACTCATGTTTGTTTTTTGAAAATTGTTTGAATTTGCCACCCTCAAGTGGGCTTAGAAATGCGGTTTTGCCACCTCAAGTGGGCTTAAAACATGATTTGCCACTTCGCAAAGTGGGCTTAAAACACACATTCGTCGAATTGTTCCAATTCAAGCAACAAAGCCTTCATCTATTGGCATTCATGCAGTTTAGCAAGTAAGCACATAGCCTCATGGCAAGCATGCGAAACATGGCATCATTCACACTCATGCAAGTATGCTAAAGCGTAAAACTCACTGAGTACTCCAAGCCAAAACAAAAGCTAGTTAGAAATATGCATGATCCTAACTATACAAGATGCCTAATGCAACACATGCAATATGAAATTAATAGGCTCGACTACTAATATGGCATATGATTTGCAACACTTTGATAGCATACTTTGAAACACGTATTCAAAGAAGTGTATTGAAATACAATGTAGTTTGAATGATGTGCCGAGCCTCGGTGCATGCAGTACAAATGAATGATGCAAACATGCGAGCATAAGGTATGCTAATCGAAAATGTCCCTAATCTAACCATCGAAAGTGGATAAATAAAAGGGAGAAAGAAGTGAGGTTGGAAGACATGCACACACGCACGCACACTTATCACAACATTGCCTCACGAAGGAGGGTCCGAATGAATGAGCTAAGCTAGCTAGCTACGCTAATTAAGCTAAGCTATTACAAACTAAAAACTAATTAACTATCCTAGCTAATTATTACAACACAATTGAAATAAATTTACTAACTATTCTAAGCTAGCTAAAATATTACAAAACGAATTAAACTAATTAGGTACAACATTTGTATAACTTATTCTAAGCTAACAAAAACGATTAAATGGCCTCGAGGGTGAGGGATGCATGCATGCTCGGTTGCTTCACCCGAAAATGCCCTTGCCTTGTCATCGGATGCCTCTGTTTGCACTCATTTTGATCACCAAAGCTTGTACCAACTTCTAGATTGCCTCTGCTCCAACACAGGAACACATTTGTGCAAAAATTCACTGGTGGCCGGTCGGCTACAAAAAGTGGCTGTCGGCCACCTCAACTGGCCGGTCGGCTAGTCTAAGTGGCCGGTCGGCCACCCCTTTTTCCAGACTTCTGTTTTTGCTGCAACAGAGAGTAACAAAGGCAAAGCAATGCATTTTTCGAGGAATGTGTGTATTGCTACACTCCTTATCATTTCTCAAGCTCAAAGGAGTGTAGCACTTGGCTCTCAAGCCACCAATCAAGCATTTTCATGCATGATGGCCAAAGAACCAAGCTTGTACAAAGTCAATGAATCCACAAATAAGACTTAAAAGACCACCACCCTATCATGCATGATCAAGGGTGACGGCGACCAAGAAACGTGACACGTTTCATCACTTTGAGTACAAAACATCCCACATTTCTTGTGTTTGGATTAACGTCCGATCCAAACACATGCAATGCAACACAACATGCTTATCTTGCTCAAGTTTTACTTGTCATGTTTTGTTTACACATTTTACAGTACCGATTAGTCATTTAACCGATTAAGTCCAAAGTGAGAGTCCTCTAATTGGAAAGAAGGTTTAAGCGACAAGTACCTTGAGCATGAAAGAGGCCTTATGCTATTGGTTAGTAGAAACCCTCAAGAGATGATTAAAACCATTAGGCATGAGAGCCTCAATTTCACACTCAAGCCAACAAGGGGCTCAAGACCACTTTCAAAACAAATTAAAAAGTGAAAAATAGAGGGAGGTTGCAGATATTTCAGTGCTGAAATGGCATGAAAAATAATACTACAACATGCAAGCAACTCATGCACAACATGTTCATAGGCCTAAAACACTAAACTAGTGAAGAGCACTACACTAGAGGCATGCAATATCAAGCTCAACCGACCAAACCAGCTCAAAACAGAGCTAAAACATGTCAAAATAGTGGCTAAAACATACTGAGATTGAAGCATAAAAGGCTAGAAAAACATGCTCATATGTTAGCTCGCAAACAAAATTCAAGACACAACTCTCAAAAGCAATTAAAGAGTGAAATAAGTGAGAGCGTGACTGAGTTATAGACACTGAAATCATATGTTAAATGATGCTATAACATGCAACCATCTCATGCAAAACATGTTTAGAGGCCTAAGACACTAAACTAGTGAAGGCATTTGCACTATAACTATACGAAACATGGTTCATATGATCGAAGCAGCCCAAAATAGAGCTAAATCATGCCAAAACAGAGCCTAAAACATGCCTGAATTAAGCTAGGTTAAGCCACAAAAACATGCTACCATAGGATGCTAACTAGGCATGGAAGTGAGACACAAGGAGGGGAGGCTACCTCCTCCATTTTTGGACTTCAAAACATACTTTTTATCACTGAAATAACTTTGAATTTCAATAGTTTAAAGGACCAAAAGGTTTGACTTTAATATGCTAGAAAATGGCACAAAAGCTTACACAAACAAACAACAAGAAGGGTAGACAACCCCTTTACACAAAATGATCTTAAACCAACATGTTAAAACACAAAAATCAAAGTTTTTTGTAGTTAAAAACTAGGCCAAAAATTGTGTAAAAAGATGGCAATTCAATTGACTAAAACAAAGCCTACAAGGTAAGTCTTTACCTCTTGAAGCACAACACAAAATCAGTCACAAATTCCAGCTCAAACCACCCTTAGAAGCTCAAACCAAGCCTCAAAGAACCTCAGGTCCAAGATGAGGATGTTTAGTCAAGGGTCTTAGTACAAAAGTGTAGAGAATTCTCACTTTCAAGCACAAAATAAGGAGAGAGAGAGAGAGAGAAAGAGAGAGAGAGAGAGAGAGAGTAAATTTTGCTCACCAAAAAATCCAACCTCTCAAATGAGGGAAAGACCTCCCCTTATATAGAAAATCAAGCCAAAGGCTTGCATTCATCCCTCCATACACATGTATGGAGATGGCATTCAGTGATTAACAGCTGGCACAGTTGGCAAGGAAAATATCTGAAAAATGAGAAAAATGGCCATCGGCCACTTTAGGTGGCCGGCCTGCCACCTCCCCTAGCCGACCGACCACTTTAAGTGGCCGACAAGGGAGAAAAGTGGCCGACAAGGCCCTTTCCCCCCCCCCCCCTTCCAGGCAAGAGGCACCAAGGTTTGGTCCAAAAACAAGCACAAAGCAAAGAGGGTTTAGAGGCTCAAAGACAAGGCGCTTCGCCAAGAACTTCGGGCACTCAAAACGAGCACAAACAAACACAATCATCGAGTGCATAAACGATGATGTCCAAGTCTTGAGGTCGGTCAAAAATGGGGTGTCTACAGTTGCCCCTCTTTGACAGAACTCGGAAGTCATGAAATGACGTGAGTGAATGTCAAAGCTCAGAGACGACTCATTTTTGAAAAGGCCGAAGACTCTGACAAACAAGCAAACAAAACAAAGTACGGTTGCGCCTGCAGGCTACCTACGTATCACTTTGCAAGGAATCAAACCAGCGTAGTTCTGGGGCAAGATGCAAGTGATATGCACGATGCAGAACATAATTTATGATCACGCAATGAGGGCTATAATGAAACATCTAGATGCAAATGTTGTGCAAAGAAATGCTACAACAAACTTGTACATAAGCAAGTTAACATGAACCAAACCACATTTCATGCAGAAAGGATGTAAGAAAATTATACAATCTTAACTACGCATCACGCAGGAAAGGTAAAGAACAACAACCGTCAAGCGCACCTGATGCGGCAAACAAGATTCCAACGCATGGCACACGCGAGGAGCGAGATGGTGTGAACCTAGGGACACATTCTAAGGTTCCGAGCCATAGAGAACAGTGATAACAAATGGAACACATCCAACTATTATGCAACCAAAACAAAGAGCGGTATAAGCATTGAAGTCCAACCAAATGTATTTAACCAAAGCGTCCTATCACGCCGCGCGCGAGAGGGAAAAGAAAGCGGTGGAAACACTGGAGGGTGGTATAAACATCGGAGCACGTTCCAATGTTTCTAACCAAAATAAGGTGGTATAAGCATTAGGCACACGTCCCAGGTGTTTCTAACCAACAAGGTGGTATAAACATCAGGTACACAACTCAATGTTTCTAACCAAAGCAAGGTATAAACATCGGGAACACGATCCAATGCTTCTAACCAAAGAATGGTATAAGCATCGGAATACGTTCCAAACACTTCTAACCGGACACGTTCCAATGTTTCTAACCAAAGCAAGGTATAAGCGTCAGAATACGTTCCAAACTCTTCTAACCGGAGAGGTGGTATAAACATCGGGTACACGTCCCAATGTTTCTAACCAAAGCAAGGTATAAGCGTTAGAATACGTTCCAAACGCTTCTAACCGGAGAGGTGGTATAAACATCTGGTACACGTCCCAATGTTTCTAACCAAAGAAAGGTATAAGCGTCAGAATACATTCCAAACGCTTTTAAACGGAGGAGTGGTATAAACGTCGGGCACACGTCCCAATGTTTCTAACCAAAGTAAGGTATAAGCGTCAGAATACGTTCCAAACGCTTTTAACCGGAGGGGTGGTATAAACATCGGGCACATATCCCAATGTTTCTAACCAAAGCAAGGTATAAGCAACCGGGGTACCCGAATGCTTCTAGCCAGAACAAGGCGTTCAAATGAAATGAATGATCTTACCCGTAATTCCTTTGAATGAACTGTTTATACAATATCGTGCCTGCACAAGAAAGAAACTTTGACAAGTACAATACAATAGGAATGCATGTTCTATGCAAGACGAATAACCATGACACAACACTTAGAGAGGCATGCTTCATGCACATCATGCGAGGAGCAAAATAGAAGCATATTCTATGCAATGAAACATGGAGCATGTTCTATGCAACACCAAATGCATGTTCCATGCAACAGGTACAGACATTTTCTATGTGAATGTAAGGGCATGTACAATGCAATACAACGCAACATGCATATTCTATGCAAACATGAGAACATGTGTAGAGCAATGCAACGTAGCATACACATTCTGTGCACAATAATCAATGCGTATTCAAATCAATATCAATAGCATGTTCGATACGAAACAACGAATAAAGAAATGCGCGTCTTAACAAGACTGATTTAGTTGCAACCTCCGATTTACCTCTCGGAGGGATTACAAAAGGATACACCTCGTTCATGCCAGCTGACGATGAGTTGTACATCGAAGACATGAGTTGAAACTTCCGCAGAGACACTTTGAGTTGAAAAGTGAACCTTGTACTTTCTCGAGAGACAAGGACACAAAACAACATAAAAACACACAAGGAGAACACTGGACACCTACCGGCCACCCTGAAGCCATGTCGGCCACTTGTCATTGTTGTTGGCCACAAAAACTTGCCGGTCGACCAGTTGTGAGAATTTTGGGCTATTTCGGTCTTTTTGCATGGAGATCTTTAAAAACACATTCCCAAATCTCATTTCTTCACACCCACAGTGCCGAAATCATCTCTTCTTCATCCCTAGACACTTTTTGCTCCTAGATCCATGCTTTTCACATGTTTTCCAACGCCCCTCATGAAGTTGATTCGCTAAAACCTTTCGATTTCCTCCATTTTGAACTGATTAAAATTTGTTTTCGGAGCTTTCTTTTCCATTTTCACCACTTGAGGTTTGTTTCCCTCAAGTTTGTCTTGAGTTTGGCGCCTTTTCCTGGGCTCTGACTTTTTTTCCCATTTTCTCTCTCCGAGAGTTAACTTTTGTTGACTTTTGGCATTTTCCGCCTATTTTGCTCATTTTCGCCTACTTTCTCACCTTTTTTCCAGATGGCAGACGACGTTCCACATGACGGGGGTTCTCTGGGGATGGAGGAGGAGCCTGAGTACATACCGTTGCCGCCCAAAGTCCGGTCTTTTGACCCAGAGAGGTATCGCCCTGAGGCACATGCACTACCACCTAGCACAATCCGTTACTTCAGGGGATTTGCACGACGCGCACCAACAGATCTCCTACTGCGAGAGCCAGAGTCCCACTTGTCTCATGGTGCCTCCGAGGTATGCACTGTATTCTTACATTTTTGCGATGTACTTTACACTTCTTGTATAGCTCGCACTTTTGCATTGTATTTCATCTACTTGTTCTGAACACATTCACACACTGTATTTCTGCTCATTCTGAACACATTCACACATTGTATTTCTGCTCATTCTGAACACAGGTAGACTCCTGTTTTACCCGCGGATATAGGTCCACCGCAGTGAGGGAGTATGGACCTCCCCGACGGCGTCTGACAGATTATTGATGAGGCGGGATTCGGTTTATTCTGCATGGGGTTGTCGCACCTCATGGCGAGCAGGACTCTCTTGGGCACACTGGTAGAAAGATGGTGGGATATCACCAACTCGTTCCATTTCTCTACCACTGGGGATATGACGATGCCCCCATATGATTTCTCCATGCTGACGGGCCTTGAGGTGGGAGGCCGGCCAATTCCATATGACTCTAATATGGGTGAATGGGAGGCTGCTTAGACCTATCTGCTGGGAGGACATCCGCCTATCTTCCGATTAGGAATGGTCCGATACACCTGGTTCGCGGACCACTACAGAGGGACAAACCCAAGGGACTGAGCAGTATGCCCGAGGTTTCTTAATGTTCTTCTTCGGCACTACCTTGTTTGCCGATAAGGAGAACACAGTCGGGCTATATCTTTTGAGTGCCTTAGTGGACCTATCTCAGGTTCGGCATTATGATTGGGGCGGCGCCAGCCTCGTTACCCTGTACTGCTACATGAGCTCGACCTCCCGCAGGAGCGGGAACAGAGTTGGCGGCTATTGGAGAGCTTGGGAGGTATGTTTTACCTTTCATCTCTACATTTTCTGCCATGCTTTTTGCTTTGCACTTTCTGTATACTGCACACACCAAACACTGCACACTGCATATAGTCTGATCTTTGCACTTGTACTTTCTATACATTGCAGTACATACTTTGCTTTCTGCATTCTCCGTATTCTATATTCTCTACATTCTGTATTCTCTGGACATTGCACACATACTCTGCTTTCCGCATTATCTATATTGATCTGTGTTCTCACTATCACCCTCTTACTTTTTACAGCTATGGGTGTACGCCTATTTCCCGATGCTTGCTCATGAGCCGGAGGTTGAGACCCCTTTTGACGTGCCATACTCACATCGATACGATGGTCGGTGCTAGTCGAGGACTCGAGAGACCCTCTCATTCCTTCGCCAGTATTTCGACACAATGAGGGCGGTAAAGGTAATTCAAAACTCACAGTTCTTCCTGTTTTCAGCATCAATTCATTTTACATATCTAATGGCAACTTATCAGTCTATGCACTTGCTGTCTGCAGATCATATAGCAGCCCTGGGTGACGATGCCAGAGGGTGCTAGATTTCAGTTTGTCGGAGCTTGGGGCGCTTCCCAATATTGGCTCATGCTCAAGGGACCAGTAGGCCGAGCCTGGTTCCTAGGCGAGCGTTTCATGCGCCAGACGCTGGGTCAACTGTTACAGTCGGTTCCCTTACTGCCTCCGCCTTCTATGCGAGCCACAAAGAGTCTCTCCCCTCAGGAGATCACTGACTTCATGCGGGGCGCAGATGTAGACCTGTTCATTGGGGAGGGGGACTATACGACTTATCTCCAGACATACCTCATGCCTCCATTGACAAGTGTTCGTGCTCACACGGGGAGGGCAGTTGATATCCCTTTGTTGCGCACGACCTGAGCAGCAGATGCCCTTCGACGAGCAGGGCCCGAGCACCGAGAGGTGGGGTTAGAGGGATACCCCCTATTAGGCAGAGTTTTGGATGGCCAGACCTTCCGACCGAGCTGACGGGTTGGCGGTACTCTAGAGAGCCTTATCAGATCCCGATTGAGCCTCCGTTGCCTAGTCACAGATATGTCAGGACACTCGATTCACCACTGGTATGCATTACAGCTTTCATTTATCGCTCAGATACTCAGACATTCGTTCATTCACCGATCATTTCAACTTGCATTTGTAGCCCTCCACCGGATAAGTTGAGGGATTACTCGAGATGTTGGCCTCATTCGAGGGCATTATCTTGAGGAGAGAGACGATGCTTAGCTCCCACGGTATTCAGGTAATTTTTCAGCTTTCTTGCATTTCGGTTATCATATTTCTGTTGATATATTGAAACTGACATCTCAACTGAACATTTTCCCACTCTGCACTGATGTACTGCATGTATAGATCACATCTGACACATTGCATTCACATACTATATCCGACTTCTGCATGTACTCACTCTGCATACCATGCTTACATCTGATACGCATACTATGGCTGATATATTCAAACTGCCTTTTCAGGTCACACCTCTACAGACAGGACCATTAGAGCCTTCTCCAGCAGCAAGGAGAGAGATCCCGGCACGCGGCCGAGGGCGACGTCAGGAGCCTGTCATGCACGATGATGATGATGAGACCAGTGAGGACGAGGAGCCAGCGAGTCCCTAGTCAGAGTCATCTAAGGGTGGAGACGATGGCACCGGCTCGGGTTCTAAGGGTGGTGACGATGTTGAGGAGGGCTCCGAGGATGGGAGCGGAGGTAGCTTTGGTCAGGCTCCGGCTCAGATTCGGGCAGTGGCGCCGATGGCGATAGCTCTGAGTCCGCTCAACCGAGGAAGAGGACAAAGAGGGCCTCTCGATCCTGAGATGGATGGCACTGATTTAGATGCTTTTTGCTTTGTTTCTCTTTTTTGCTACTAGTGTTAGCACATTGTACAGCCTTAAGCAGTTTTATTTTCTTAAAAACTTGTACTCTTTGTAAAAAGAACCCAAGATTGGAATGAAAACAACTTTTTTGATGAAAACATGTTGCATTTTATATTCTGAGCATCACATCGCATCGCAGCATTTTACGCAAAAACAGGATTGATGGAAATTGAATATTGTACATTGTCTTGACAATTGCTTAGTCAGGTAGTGAACCAACCAAGACATAACAAACAGAGTAAAACAACTCAAAGAATAACTAGTGCAACAACTCGATAAACAAAACAACAACTCGATAAACGAAACAAATACAACTTGATAAGCAAATTGCAACAATTCGATAAACAAATTGAAACCAACTTGAGAGTGACTCAACAAAACTAGTAAAACAAAACAGCAGAATGCATCCAGAGTAGAACAAAACACAGATTTTCAGCATTCTCAACACACAGGGAGACCACAACAATTACGCTGGAGACAAACAGTGGCTGTCGACCACTCGGTGGTGATTGTCGGCCACTAAAGTGGCCGGTCGGATACCTTAACTGGTCGGTCGGCCAGTGATGCAGGAAATCTCCAGATTGCTGCCACCTATCTTCCACTCAGTGCCTTATCTTCTACAAAAGTTAGGACTTCGTAGTTTCTTCATTCCAGCTCTATTCTTGCTACAAATGGAGCTATTCTTCACTAAAAAGCTCTCCGATTGGATTGCAAATTTAGATGGCTCGGAAAAAGTTGAATTTTCGGGGTTTCGGGATAAATGCACTATTCTCGCTAAGCCGTACTCCGCTGTGTTTTCCGTTCCTTCATGCCACAGCTAGATGTTGGAACTCGGTTACACATATTTTTAGCTTTGGGAGACGAGACATGTCCCACAATCGAAGAATTCCAAGCTTTGATGGAATCCCCAGCGCGATGAGGAGATCTTGCCCTAGTCTTGGTTTGGCCACATCCAGGCTTTAGGAATGATGTGTGGGCTTACTTTACATGATGCCCTATCTTTGATTCACAACAGAGAACTGAACAGTCCCAATCTCATTTACCGATTTTCTGACGTCGGCGACCGCGGTGACCGTCTGTGGAAAAATTTTCAGAAGTATTCCCTCTGCTTATGTATGTTGGCCCATTTTCTCCTTGCCCCTGGCTTCGGAGGGTCTAGCATTCACTTGATCGAAGTTGCCCAAGGCTTGAAGGAGGGCAACAGCTGCATTGGCTTGGCATTAGCCGAGACTTTGATGGGCTTGGATGCTTTCCATCCCCGGGAGCTAGGGAGCTAGGAGATTGCACACAAAAGAGAGACTTAGGGAGTACTTTGCTTATATTGCTTGAATGCTTTACAATGCTTGGTCACTTGGTTACTTGGGTAACTTGGGTCTTACTTGGGTGGTTTGGCCAAATAAGGCCCTCCCCCTTTTATAGGCTACAAAGAATGTTCTAAAACCATAAAGGTGGAGAGTGTTCTAGACACTTCCTCCTCCTACATCTACTAGACTATTCTAGATCTAAATGGATGGAGGGGATTCTAGATCCTTCCCTTATCTTCTCAAGGACCTATTCTAGAGTTATATACAACCTTCAAGTATTATGTACAATGTCTACAATGCTCTATATTGTTCTAGAGTCTTCTAGGCAATTCTCCTGTAGACTCTCTTCTTGTGGCCATTCTAGAGAGTTCCAGAACCCTCTAGCATCCTTTATGGTCTTCATACTTTCTCAAGTCTTCCAGGAGCTTCCAAGCCATTTCAATAGTCTCTTTTCCTTGAGATTTCCTCCTGTTGGACAATTTGGTCTGGTCAAGTTGGCGGGTCGTGACATTCTCCCCCACCTATGCTCGCGACGCCCTCGTCGCGTCTCCTCCTTTGAAGTCGCAAGTTTTCTCCTTGACTTGCGCCTTCTTTGATTTCCTTTGTCCACTTGCCCTGTTGTTGTCTTAGCAGCTGTGCATGTTGGTGGACTTTCTGTTGTAGAGCCAATCATCTTCTTGGTAGCGCCTACTACCTCATTCTTGTCCATCCCCAACTCAATAGATGATAGAAGTTGGAATTTAGTGTTTACCTTACTCGCCATTGGCACCATGTAAGACGCACCCTCCATGATGCACATTTTGTTGTCGCGAGGTAACTGTGCCACATTGAACTCTCGCAATAACTCCATCTCCAGCACCACGCCACAGTCATTGACTTTTTCGCACCACTCACCAAGGTGCAGCTCAACCCCTTGAGCCATGCCATCTTCGGGCTTTACCTTGGTGTATTCCACCTTCATCAATCCTTGACCCCCGTCAAGGTTCAGACCAACCCTCTTGGCCTCTTCCGCATTGATGAAGTTGTGCGACGCTCCGGTGTCGACCATGACTTGGGTTGCCTCCCCATCGACCTTGTCATCCCTGTACATTAAACCTTCATCCCCTAGGGTTAATGTAGTAGGCTTTGACTCGGTGGCACCAAGTTGTTGTAGAGATCCCATGCATACTTGTTCTTCCAGCATTGCAATGAGACTCCTCCTCTTAGGACAATCCCTTGCCCAATGTAGCTCATCGCAAAAGAAGCAATCATGCCTGGGCTTCATATCCTTCCTCCAATCTTTGCCCAGTGTTGGCTTGCCTCCAGCTTCTTTGCTTCTTGGAACCTTAGAATCCTTAGCCTCCTTGGCCCATGTGGCTCCCCCACCTTTGCCTTGACCCTCCTTGGTGGACTCCGAGTTAGAAGCTTCCGACGTAGTGTATTCCACCAATGTCTCGGCCACGGTGAGTGCAGTGGAGATATCCTTGATGCCTCTTCGTTGTAGTTCCAATTGTGCCCACTGCTTAAGCCCAGCTGTGAAGTTAAAGAGCAAGTCATCATCACTCATGTTAGGGATTTGAAGCATTAACCCGGAGAATTCTTGGACATAACCCTGGATAGAGTGGGTGTGCTTCCACTCCCTCATCTTCAAACGTGCTTCATATGCCACATTTTCAGGATAGAATTGTCTCATTAGCTCACTCTTGAATTGTTCCCATGAAGAGATAGTGCAAATGCCTCTTTCCATTTCAGCGTGCTTACGACGCCACCAAACTCCTGCCAACTTAGTGAGGTAGAGAGAAGCAGTGCGTACCTTAGCCGTCTCATCGTTTAAGTTTAAAGCTTCAAAATACCTCTCTAAGTGCCAAAGGTAGTCATCCAGCTCTTTGGCATCCTGCGTGCCATCAAACTCCTTAGGCTTTGGTGCTTCCAGCCTTAGAGTGAATCCCGCATTGGTGGCAACACCGCCACTTGCCACAGCACGCTTGCATATGGCCCAATCTGCTCGTGTCTCCTCCAAGCCATCCTTCAGTTCTTGGACTTGGTCTTGGAGTTGACAAATAGCCTTTAGGATCCGTTCTTGGAAGTCACAGCTCTCTTGCCTCTACGTTTCAGAGTTGATCCGGATGGTGTCCCGCACGGACTCAAGCAATTCCTCGACTTGGCTTTCCACCATGCCATCGAGTTGCTCCATCCCTTGTTCTAGCCGATCAAGACGCTCCTTGACATCGGCTATAGCCACCTCAACCTTAACCACTCTGGTTTCCATGGCACTCATCACGTCCCTTGACTTGTCTTTGGCCTTCTTACCCAAGTTTGCAGCAGTCTCCCTTCCGCGGTGCTCCTCGGTGTGAATTACTTCCGACATAGTGCCCTTCCTTCCTTAGTTACGACGCCTTCGCAAACTTGGCTCTAATACCAACTGTCACGGCCTTGGATTTTCTGAACCAACCCTTGGTCTTTCCAAGCCAACCGTGCGGCCTTAGATGCTTATAGCACGCCTTGCTTGCACCTAAGTAAGCCTTTTGTGGAAGGGAGCTAGGAGATTGAACACAAAAGAGAGACTTAGGGAATACTTTGCTTGTATTGCTTGAATGCTTTACAATGCTTGGTCACTTGGTTACTTGGGTAACTTGGGTCTTACTTGGGTGGTTTGGCCAAATGAGGCCCTCCCCCTTTTATAGGCTACAAAGAATGTTCTAGAACCATAAAGGTGGAGAGTGTTCTAGACACTTCCTCCTCCTACATCTACTAGACTATTCTAGATCTAAATGGATGGAGGGGATTCTAGATCCTTCCCTTATCTTCTCAAAGGACCTATTCTAGAGTTATATACAACCTTCAAGTATTATGTACAATGTCTACAATGCTCTATATTGTTCTAGAGTCTTCTAGGCAATTCTCCTGTAGACTCTCTTTTTGTGGCCATTCTAGAGAGTTCCAAAACCCTCTAGCATCCTTTATGGTCTTCATACTTTCTCAAGTCTTCCAAGAGCTTCCAAGCCATTTCAATAGTCTCTTTTCCTTGAGATTTCCTCCTGTTGGACAATTTGGTCCGGTCAAGTTGGCGGGTCGTGAGACAGTGGCGCCGATGGCGATAGCTCTGAGTCCGCTCAACCGAGGCAGAGGACAAAGAGGGCCTCTTGATCCTGAGATGGATGGCACTGATTTAGATGCTTTTTGCTTTGTTTCTCTTTTTTGCTAGTAGTGTTAGCACATTGTACAGCCTTAAGCAGTTTTATTTTCTTAAAAACTTGTACTCTTTGTAAAAAGAACCCATGATTGGAATGAAAACAGCTTTTTTGATGAAAACATGTTGCATTTTATATTCTGAGCATCGCATCGCATCGCAGCATTTTACGCAAAAACAGGATTGATGGAAATTAAATATTGTACATTGTCTTGACAATTGCTTAGTCAGGTAGTGAACCAACCAAGACATAACAAACAGAGTAAAACAACTCAAAGAATAACTAGTGCAACAACTCGATAAACAAAACAACAACTCGATAAACGAAACAAATACAACTCGATAAGCAAATTGCAACAATTCGATAAACAAATTGAAACCAACTTGAGAGTGACTCAACAAAACTAGTAAAACAAAACAGCAGAATGCATCCGGAGTAGAACAAAACACAGATTTTTAGCATTTTCAACACACAGGGAGACCACAACAATTATGCTAGAGACAAACAGTGGCTGTCGACCACTCGGTGGTGATTGTCGGCCACTAAAGTGGCCGGTCGGATACCTTAACTGGTCGGTCGGCCAGTGATGCAGGAAATCTCCAGATTGCTGCCACCTGTCTTCCACTCAGTGCCTTATCTTCTACAAAAGTTAGGACTTCGTAGTTTTTTCATTCCAGCTCTATTCTTGCTACAAATGGAGCTATTGTTCACCAAAAAGCTCTCCGATTGGATTGCAAATTTAGATGGCTCGAAAAAGTTGAATTTTCGAGGTTTCGGGATAAATGCACTATTCTCGCTAAGCCGTACTCCGCTGTGTTTTCCATTCCTTCATGCCGCAGCTAGATGTTGGAACCCGGTTACGCATGTTTGTAGCTTTGGGGGACAAAAGATATGTCCCACAATCGAAGAATTCCAAGCTTTGATGGAATCCCCAGCGCGATGAGGAGATCTTGCCCTAGTCTTGTTTTGGCCACATCCAGGCTTTAGGAATGATGTGTGAGCTTACTTTACATGATGCCCGATCTTTGATTCACAACAGAGAACTGAACAGTCCCAATCTCATTCACCGATTTTCTGACGTCGGCGACCGCGGTGACCGTCTGTGGAAAAATTTTCAGAAGTATGCCCTCTGCTTATGTATGTTGGCCCATTTTCTCCTTGCCCTTGGCTTCGGAGGGTCTAGCATTCGCTTGATCGAAGTTGCCTAAGGCTTGAAGGAGGGCAACAGCTGCATTGGCTTGGCACTAGCCGAGACTTTGATGGGTTTGGATGCTTTCCATCCCCGGGAGACAACCAGGTTCACAGGAAGTCCACTACTCTTGCAGGTAAAGTTTCCCACCCTTCTCACATGTGTTTTTCACATCACTCGGCCCTCAGGCTCTGTTTTTCTCTAAAAACCCTTTCTCACTTTTCTCTCCGCATACACCTCTATATTCTTTAATCTCTCTTACCCCAGGTATGGCTCATGGATAGGTTGAAAGTAGTGGATGCTTGCCCTGCATATTTAGCGCACGGCTATTTCTTTCGCCCACGGCTAGTTGATTTCCTGAACGAGGGGTGGTGGTGCGAATGGATGTGCAACAGGTCTGCTATTGACATTGCTTGGTGTTGCCCCTGGTTTGATCTGCTTGAGATGAGCTATAACATGTCTCGACAACCTAGCATTCAGTTGATTGGCTTGATGCATTGTGTCTTCTACTTTCCCTTCCGGTTTAGGCGTCAGTTCGGGCACGACCGGACTTGCCCAGAAGAGGGGATAGAGTACGAACTTCATTTCTGATCCGAGGTTCACAACTACCTCGATACCTCACTGCTTGGAGGACAAGAGAACTTCTGGCCCCCGCTTCCAATTTCAGTTGCGCCCTTTCTGGTGAATGCATAGCTTGGCTTGAAGATGAGGCACAAACCGGGCCTACTTTAGCATCTGAAGCTTCCACAAGCTCTAGGAGGGGACGTAGGAACACCTGACTCAACTATGCCCCAAGTTTGTTGCTTTAATCTGTACTTTCAAGTTTTCCTTTTGAATATAATAAAAAGCAACTTCAATTTGTATCAAGAGTTGGAGAACTCTGTATTGAAATCAATGAAATTGAAGGTCGTGGGCACTGAAAATTTTCCGTTTGGTCCAAAAATGGTCTAAGTTGTAAAAAGATTAATTTGAACAAAATCAACTTTTATTAAAACTTTTCAAAACCATTTTCGATATAGATCACAACTGGACACACCCAGAATCTATCCTCGAGATGCACAATCCCGAATCCAATAATTGGAAAGTTGCCTCTTGTCTGAATAGCACTGCACTGTAACCAGCTCTGATAGCAAGGATCACAACCGAACTCTTGGACGCAGAAAAGACAAAAATGACCAGAACAATCATTCGGACACAGCTGATTTAGAGGTGTTTATGGCTGGACTTCAGAATGAAGTTGCCTACGTATCCCAAAGATGGGAATCAAGCCTTATGTAGTTCGGTTCGGATTCACTCGAGTATTAACACTCTCCTTTTGCACTCTAACTTTTGCCAAGGCCGCCCTTTCTGGGTTTTCAACCTTGCGAGCTCAGTTTTTCTTTTTTCTAATTTTTTGTGCTCTAATTTTTGCCTAGGTCGCCCTTTCGGGTTTTCGGCCTAGCGAGCCATGCAAGGGTAGTATTTCTTCAACTTGTACATGTTGATTGGTTGGGAGAACTCAAGGCCATCTAAGTCCATAAGAACGACAGCTCCACCTGACCAAATAGATTTGATGATGTAAGGACCAGTCCAATTAGGTCTGAACTTGCCCCTAGAGTCATAGATGAGAGCTCGGTTGTCTTTGAGCACCAAATCCCCTTCTTTTAGATTCCTGGACTTAACTTTCTTGTTGAAAGCCCTAGTAATCCTTTGTTGATAGCCTTGGACGTGGTACAGTGCTTTCAGCCTCCTCTTGTCGAACAACATAAGTTCCTCGAACCTGCTTTGCTGCCAATCCGCTTCTGCTATCTGGCATTCAGCCATAACCTGCAGTGATGGAACCTTAACTTCAATTGGTAAAACAGCTTCCATTCCATAAACCAAGGAATATGGAGTTGCCCCAGTAGATGTCCAAATTGATGTTCTATAGCCCTAGAGAGCAAATGGCAACTTGTCTGGCCAGTCTCTATAGGTTCCCACCATCTTCTGTAGAATGTGCTTGATGTTCTTGTTGGCAGCCTCAATAGCTCCGTTAGTTTGCAGCCGATATGTGGATGACTTAACTTCTCCAACAAGTCGATCACTTCTTTCTTGAAGTGGGAACCATTATCCGAGATGATCTCATTCAGGACCCCATAACGACATATGATATTATTCCTGATGAAGCACTGCATAGGATTGGGCCTCGACCCACTTTGTAAAGTAGTCTAATGCCACCAGGATGTACTCATGCCCGTTTGACCCCTTTGGAGTAACTGCCTAATAACATCAATTCCCCAGACTGAAAATGGCCATGGCAAAGTCATGTTGTATAGCTTCGACGGCAGAATATTCATACGACTTGCATGGATCTGGCATTTGTGGCATCGCCAAACAAAACCAATACAATCCTCCTCCATGGTTGACCAGTAGTAACCCTGTCTGAGAATTTTTCGAGCTAGCATCACTCCGCTCATGTGCGATCCACACTCTCCTCCATGGATGGCCTCCATTAAGCGCTTCGACTCTTCGGCATCAACACACAGTTTATGCATTCCCAAATGGCCTCGTTTGTACAATTTACCCCCGCAGATGATAAACTGAGCAGCCATTCGCCGTATTGCCCTTTTATCTTTGGCATTTGCCCCTAGTGGATAAGCCTCATTTTCTAAGAAGTTCCCGACGTCACGATATTTGTACTTCATCTATTGCGGCGATCAATTCGTAGGCCGGCACATACCTTTGTTCAATAATGATTGGACGCATCCGGACTCCCAAAGGGATGTCTATCATGGAAGATAGAGTTAATAAAGCGTCAGTAAACCTATTGTTTTCTCTTAACAGATGCGTGAAGGTTAGCTTCTCAAACCTGGGAATCAGAACGTCCAGGGTTTGGTGATAGATTTTCATCCTTTCTTCTTTAACCTTCCAGTCTCCTTTCGCTTGAGACACAACCAGGTTCGAGTCCCCAATGACGTCCAACCTTTTTGCCCATAGTTCCAAGGCGGCTTCCAAGCCAGCGCTGCATGCCTCGTATTCTGCTTCGTTGTTCGATACCTTGAACCAGAGTTTGAAAGCTAATGGTATGTGGGAATTTTTAGGTGCTATCAGCAACACCCCTATCCCATACCCATACTGATTGGATGCTTTGTTAAAGTACATAGCCCAAATCTCTTCTTCAACCTGTAGAATGGCCTCATCCGGGAACAGATACTCTACTGCTTCGTCTCCCTCCATTGGGTGATCAGCTAGGAACTCCGCTACCGCTCTCCCTTTTACAAACTTGCGCGTCACAAACTTCAAATCGAATTCAGAGAGAAGAAGCAACCAACGGGCTAGCCTACCCATAAGCGCTGGTTTCTCGAAGAGATATTTAATGGGATCCAATCTCAAAACCAGAATTACGGAGTGAGCTAACAGGTAGTGCCTCAACTTCCTGGTAGCCCATACCAAGGCTAAACAAGCCTTCTCTAGCGGAGTGTAACGGGTCTCATATTTCAGCATTTTCTTGCTTAGGTAATAGATGGCCTTCTCCACTTTATCCTCAGATTCCTACGTAAGCATGCAGCCTATAGTCGTGTCGGTTGCTGACAGATACAAAATCAACGGCTTCTCTGGCTCTGGCGGTGACAACACGGGTGGGTTCTGTAGATACTGTTTGATCTGCTCAAAAGCAACCTGGCATCGGTCATCCCATTGGAATTTCTTTCCTTTCCTCAGGAGACTAAATAGTGGTTCACAAGTCAAGGTTAATTTTGCAATAAACCGTCTTATGAATTGCACTTTACCCAGAAAACTGCGCACTTCCTTTTCAGTCCTTGGTGGTGGCATTTCTAAGATGGCCTTGATTTTGGAAGGATCGACCTCAATGCCCCTTTGTGTAATCAAGAACCCTAGCATTTTCCCTGCTGTGACACCAAAAGTACATTTCTGAGGATTCAGTTGCAACCGATATTCTCTGATCCGTTGGAAAAATTTCTTCAAGGCGGTGTAGTGGCCCTCTCTTTCCTTGGACTTGACAATCATGTCGTCCACATACACCTCCACCTCTTTGTGGATCATATCATGCAAGATCATGGTTGTAGCCCGTTGATAAGTAGCCCCAGCATTTTTCACACCAAACGGCATCACCATGTAGCAGTAGGTTCCCCACGGCGTGGTGAAGGCAGTCTTCTCCCTATCTTCGGGGGCCATGAAGATCTGGTTGTACTCAGAAAACCCATCTATGAAGGAAAGCAGCGCATGGCCTGCGATAAAATCCACCAATTCGTCGATGTGCGGTAGAGGAAAGTTGTCATTCGGACTACCTTTGTTCAAATCTCTGAAATCCACACACACTCGAATTCTACCATCTTTCTTCGGCACCGGAACAATGTTGGCCAACCAAGTAGGATACTCAAATACTAGCAAGAACCTTGCGTCTATCTGCTTGGTGACCTCTTCCTTAATCTTCAAAGCCCAATCCGGGCGTATTCTCCGAAGCTTCTGTTTGACAAGTCGGGCCTCAGGGTCAAGAGGGATCTGGTGCTGTACAATTTCAAGATCGATTCCAGGCATGTCTTCGTAGGACCACGCAAAAATATCTTTGAAATCATTTAATAAAGCGACTAAGCGCTCGCGTTCCTCTGAAGACAACGTGGACCCGATCTGGACTAGACACGGATCCTTCTCAGTGCCCACATTAATTGAAGTGATTTCATCAACGAGGGGTTTTACAAACCTCTTATCCTCTCGATCAATCAAATTTTTCAAAACCAGAGGAATTTCTTCCTCATCGT
This sequence comes from Camellia granthamiana, assembly GCA_036172215.1. Lineage (NCBI taxonomy): Eukaryota > Viridiplantae > Streptophyta > Magnoliopsida > Ericales > Theaceae > Camellia > Camellia granthamiana. The sequence continues at coordinate 67,306,795 of CM069907.1, forward strand.
TTTTATCAAAGTTTTGAAAGTCCTGATTAATGAAGTAAACAAGTGGCACAAAAAGTACTCGAAAATAGCACTAGTACCATTCTCATTCACAACTTCCAGTTCGTCCATTTCTTCGGTTGCAACCGACTCAAAAGAAAATGAAAAAGACGACCTGGACAAAACAATTGCATCCGGGTTACCAACCCCAGGAATACTGGACTCTGACTCAGAAGAACTAGAATCTAATTCCGACTCCACAGACTCTGTGGAATCATATTCTGGTTCACTACCAGACCCAGAACCGCTAGACAAAAAGCCCTCCTCGAACTGCCAAATGAGGGAGGGTGCGATAGATGTGTCTAGAATGCCGAAAGAAGGGCCCACAGCCGATTGGTCTCCAATCATGGAAACAGAGAAGTCATCCCTCGAGTTCTCTGGTGTGATTTGAGGATCTGAAAGGAGACAAGCCAACGCTACTCCCATCTCGAGTTCTATGCCATCGGGCTCATCTTCCGTACACTGCTCAGCCTTAGCTAGTAGGTCAGTCAGCTCTTCTGCAACTTCATTCCCTTACAACTGTAGGTCAAAAAAGATCTAGAAGCCGGGAAACACCGCTTTTCTGAATTCAGCCATGGCTCAGGGAAGCCGCAAAATGGGAAATCTTTCCCCTCCCGAACAAAGTGGTCGTTCAAGGTTCCTTGAATAGGTCTATGCACCAACTCATAGTGCTTCCCAGCTTGCTTAGCTTTGGCCCTTCCTGCCATTTCCTTCCCCTTTCTTACCCAATCCTCTTTGGTAGGCGTGTAACCTAGACCAAAGGTATAAGGGTTATGTGGCACTTCGGCCAACGCAGCAATGCCCTTCTAGCTGCTCCTTCCCAATCCCATTCTGGGTATATGTTGTAGCTTATTCATGAGGTAGACGGATTGCGCACTAACATATAACCCCTCATCAATAGCTATAATTTCTTGCACTACCCGGGCCTCAGCCAAGGTGAATCCAGACAAAAAGACATCCTCCTCGCTGTGTACAATTTCCAAGACCGGCGTAGTAACTTCCGGCGAAGGATGTATGGAAAAATTCCCAAAAACAATAGCTACCTCCTTCCCATGGGGGTACTTCAGCATCTAATGCAGAGTGGAAGAGACAGCTTTCACTTGGTGCAGCCACGGTCGTCCAAGGAGTAAATTAAAGGTGGCTGGAACATCCAGGACGTGGAACTCAATGTCCTGTTGCGCCGGGCCAACCTGAGTTCTGATCCGAACTGTCCCCATCACTTCCTGACTTGTACTGTCATAAGCCCGAATCACCTGGGCCGTTGGTACGAAGTCTGCTGGCTTCAACCCAATAGCGTAGGCCGTGCGCGACGAGCACACATTAATTGTAGACCCTATATCAACCAAGACAACTGGTATCCACTTCTCTTTGCATTCAACAGAGATGTACAGTGGTTTATTATGCTCAGAGCCCTCAGGTGGCAATTCTTTGTCTGTGAAAGTCAAAGTCGGGGAAGCACCTCCCAGGAATACCAGTCCCACTAACTGCTCGGGTGTTGTCTCAATAGAGAGCTTAGCCTTATCCATTGCTGATAAGACAGCTTGTCTATGCACTCGGGAAGCCATGAGCAATCCCCAAACAGAGATGTCTGCCTAAATCTTTTTCAACTGCTTCAGTAGAGCTTCTTCTTCTAGCAGTTTATCTTTCTACTTCTCTGCCTCCTTGTCTTTCCTTGATGCTTCTGGCTGGTCCAGGTGTGGGGGCTTAAAGTACTGCCCACTTCGGGTCATGTGATCGACTTCCTCAGCATACCATGTATCATCTGGTAGATTCTGTACCTATTCTTCATCCGTGTGGGCAAGACACAAGTCGTAATCTTCCCACTACATTCCTCCGGTAACCGACAAGCAACTGTCCGGTTCCGTTGTAAGCATTCATGTATCCGTAACACAGTCAATCCTTACGGGGCCTTTGGTTTTTCTAGCCTTCTGATCATTCTCAATTCTTTCATTCTTGAACCGCTTCAGTGCGACCTTCTGCTCTATATCGGCTGTACAAACACTACCTAATTCTTGAGCAAAATTCTTAGTACCGGTGCTCTCCAGCAACTCTCTCTCTCATCATTGACCATTCCGGCCGTTGCAAAAGTTCTTGTTCCCAGCTGTCCTTGCTTTGGTTGCAACACCTCATCAACATCTGGCTCATCACTAAGCCACCATGCATTATCCGTTGATCCATTCATATCAAACCAACCAATCTATACATTTCCCAGATCCTGTTCGTCGAAAAACTGCAAGTTACTGATGTCCTCCTCAAGCTCAGCTAAGTCATCCAGCCCTTGGCTTGGCCCGTCCTCCCAGACTACATTAACCTCCATTCCCATCGGCAATTCCACCCCTGGCCTGGCCTGGCTTATTGGCACGATGTAACGGCAAGGGTCGTACTCCTCTTCAGTTAAGCTCATAGAGCCCACAGGCATGCCTTCTTCTATCACAGCCACCACCACAGGTTCGAGTTGGGGTATGGACGTGCTCATCATGCACAAGTCTGTGCTTTTTGGGATGAACAATGCTGGCTTAGGCAGGTGGGAGGGGGTAATGTATATGCTGGGGTCGTATGGGACGACCATTGTTTGGATGAGATTGACTTGCCTGGGTAGAGGAGGGGGTTGGTTATGTGGTGGGAGAGGATTTGTAGTGACGTTAGGCTTCTTAGGAGGCGTTATCACTTTGTTGTCAATGAGATGCTGAATCTCATGACGGAGTCTAAAGCATAGGTCGGTGTCATGACCATGCTGCTGGTGCAAGGCACAATACTTGGCCGGGTTGTGTGTAGGAGGGAGGGGATTAGGCAATGGGCCCGGCTCGAGAGGCTTTAGATGCCCTTTTCTGATCAGGACCCTCAAGGCCGCAGACAGAGACATGTAAAGCGGAGTGAAAGTCCTCTGGCCTCAGGGTGGGTACTTTGCAGGTTGCGGGGTAGTTCCAGATGTACCAGTAAAAGGGGTGGTTGTTTTCAGTGTGGTGGTGACCATGCCAACATCAGAAGTCCTTGCAGCTGCGTTACTACTGGTAGCCGCATTTGAACTATGTGTAAAAGCCCTCTTGGGTTGCTCTTTTTCATGGTCAATCAGACCCTGTTTCATCGCATCTTCTATCTACACCCTTATCTCATGAAGGTCAGTAAATGTAGGTAGAGGTAGAACTATCATCTTTTGCAGTAGCCTCGGTTGCAAACCATTCTTATCTGGTCCTTTTCAACTGGTCTGGTGGTCATCATGGAAGCCTTGGCCCTCCACCGAGTGACGAAATCGGAGAAGCCCTCCTTTGGTTCTTGACGAGTAGCCTCGAGATCACGAGTTGTGACCTCGATTTGAGTGTTATAAGGATATTGGGCAATAAAGGCCTCAGCCATCTCCTCCCAACTCCTCTTCACAGAATCTTCCAGTTTAGTATACCAAATAGCCGCGATACCCGACAGGGTCCAGCCAAAGAGGGATAGCTTATGCAGTCTAGTCAAGCCCATCGGCCGCAGAATATCTGAAAATAGCCACAAATGGACCATGGGATCACCTGAGCCATCGAAACAGTCTATGTGTGCCATTTTAAATCTATCCGGGAATGTCACCGCCAAATCTGTATAGCCGTCCTCTATATCTGGGATTGAATTGACACCCTGAGCTCGTTTGAAAAGCTTCTCAAGCTTGCTCACTTTCAGAGCGATAGGATCGACCTCAAACTCAAACGGTGTGTCTGTTGGATAGACCGGTGCTTTGGAAGTCTAAGGTAGGACTGGCCCTGCTGGAATGTCTGTATTCTCTTAGACATTAGTTGTGGGAGCAGGAGCTTTGGGTACTGGAATATCTATAGGAGGTGGGTAGGATGCAGAAGATGTTGCCTGCTGCGGTTGTTGTTGCTGTTGCTGTTAAAGCTTAGCAATGAGTTCAGCATGCTGGGCTGCAACCTCTGTTTGGCGAGCAATAACTTCCGCTTGGCGAGCAGCGTCTCGCTGCATGGCCTCGATGGTTTGTTGAAGTTGACGCATCATATCCCCCATACTATTTGAGGGGTGCTGATCTGTCAGAACAGGTGTATACTCTCTTTCTGAGGTAGAAGCAGAAAACTGGGCCTAACTACGCACAGGTGACGTAGATAGTGACCGCTGAATTGGCGACTGTTGAACCGGTGATCTATGCCTAGTTATTCTCCGTCTCGTAACCGAGGGTAGCGAAGTAAACACTGGTTGTCCTCCAATAAGATCCTCAGATCGGTAAATCCTTCTGACTTCTGGTCTAGAGTGCTCGAGGGGAAACTGCCTCGTCGGAAGCAATTGTGAAATACTACCTTGCAAAAAGAAAATAAAGCAAAAAAAAAAAAAAAGGAAACAACAATCAGCAAACGCATAGTGCCTCAGCTTAGACAGAAACAACACACAGTTGAAATCATAAGCTGGACAATCTGTACTCAAACACTAACTTCTGTCCCAAATTTCTGCCTCAAAACCGATACCCTCAAACTGATACCCAGACTTGCAACTAATACATACATTCCTGCAGAGTCACACTCTAAAAGCACGTATCAAGCAAGTGAAGCCAAAACACCCCTATGGTGGGGGTAGGGTTACCCTGTCCTAGTTTCGTCAGGAGCTAGGGATTCACTACGCACGCATGCGGTTTCAAACAATCCTGCATTCGGGTGAGAAACCTGTCCTAGTTTGGAACAGTCTCTGTGGCTTCCGATATGCAACTAGGTCAATTGGTCAAAATGGGTGCCTCAGCAAAACCACCTAATATACCTCTCGCTCCTAACACTGAGAAGTGAAAAGAGGATCAAACGGTACAGCGGTAGTCTAGATCCAAGGTTTGTGTTCCCATCGTGGCAGAGCCCGCAACCAGTCAGCCTTACGGAAAGCTTTTCCAAGCAAGCCTCCGGCAAACCGTTTAGGAATAGCAGATGGCAAACACTATGACTTAGGCGCACCAATGCAAATGCAATGCAAAGAAGCACATAAATGTAGATAAAACAACATATCATAAGTTCGAGTCAAGTTCTTTAAATCCCCAGCAGAGTTGCCAGAAACTGTAGTTCGACTTTTTTCGCGCCCCCTTTCGGAGAGCTCGAATTGGTCCTACAGTTCGGACTCCTGTCACGGTTCTGAATCTAATCTCACAAAGTGCAATGTGAGATTGATAAATACCAAAGAGTCCAATCCGGCAAATCTTTTTTGGAAAATTGATTTTGAATCAAATAATGCCAAAACTGGACTACTTTGCCATATTACAGAGTTGCCACCTAAATATTTTATTTTTAGGAAATTTAGGAAATCTTGACTCGTGCCAAAGGCCATGTGTCCGTCATCACCAAAGTTGCCTCAGCTCGGGAACTTGGGTACGAGAGAGGAAGGTCCTGAAATGAGCACCCCCGCTCGCTTGATCAAAAGATCGACCTCTACTAAACATGATATGTTGTTTTATAAACCTCATGTGTTCTTATTCAGTTATTAGCTAACATTACTATGTGGTGCACACAAGCAAGTATAGACTGAGTCGCAAGACTTGGAACGAATTCAACTCATGTTTGTTTTTTGAAAATGGTTTGAATTTGCTACTCTCAAGTGGGCTTAAAAATGTGGTTTTGCCACCTCCAGTGGGCTTAAACCATGATTTGCGACTTCGCAAAGTGGGCTTAAAACACACATTCGTCGAATTGTTCCAATTCACAGGCATTCATGCAGTTTAGCAAGTAAGCACATAGCCTCATGGCAAGCATGCAAAACATGGCATCACTCACACTCATGCAAGTATGCTAAAGCGTAAAACTCACCCAGTACTCCAAGCCAAAACAAAAACTAGTTAGAAATATGCATGATCCTAACTATACAAGATGCCTAATGCAATACATGCAATATGAAATTAATAGGCTTGATTACTAATATGGGCAACACTTTGATAGCATGCTTTGAAACACGTATTCAAAGAAGTGTATTGAAATACAATGCAGTTTGAATGATGCACCGAGCCTCGGTGCATGCAATACAAATAAATGATGCAAACCTCCAAGGATAAGGTATGCTAATCGAAAATGTCCTTAATCTAACCATCGAAAGCGGATAAATAAAAAGGAGAAAGAAGTGGGGTTGGAACACATGCACACACGCACGCACACTTATTACAACATTGTCTCACGAAGGAGGGTCCGAATGAATGAGCTAAGCTAACTAACTACGCTAATTAAGCTAAGCTATTAGAAACCCAAAACTAATTAACTATTCTAGCTAATTATTACAACACAATTGAAATAAATTAACTAACTATTCTAAGCTAGCTAAAATATTACAAAACAAATTAAACTAATTAATTACAACATTTGTATAACTTATTCTAAGCTAACAAAAACGATTAAATGGCCTCGAGGGCGAGGGATGCATGCATTCTCGGTTGCTTCACCCAAAAATGCCCTTGCCTTGTCATTGAATGCCTCTGTTTGCACTCATTTTGATCACCGAAGCTTGTACCAACTTCCAGATTGCCCCTACTCCAACACAGGAACACATTTGTGCAAAAATTCACTGGTGGCTGGCCGGCTACAAAAAGTGGCTGTCGGCCACCTCAACTGGCCGGTCGGCCACCCCATTTTCCAAACTTCTGTTTTGGCTGCAACAGAGAGCAACAAAGGCAAAGCAATGCATTTTTCAAGGAATGTGTGTACTGCTACACTCCTTATCATTTCTCAAGCTTAAAGGAGTGTAGCACTTGGCTCTCAAGCCACCAATCAAGCATTTTCATGCATGATGGCCAAAGAACCAAGCTTGTACAAGGTCAATGAATGCACAAATAAGACTCAAAGGACCACCACCCTATCATGCATGATCAAGGGTGACGGCGATCAAGAAACGTGACTCGTTTCATCACTTTGAGTATGAAACATCCCACATTTCTTGTGTTTGGATTAACATCCGATCCAAACACATGCAATGCAACACAACATGCTTATCTTGCTCAAGTTTTACTTGTCATGTTTTGTTTACACATTTTATATTACTGATTAGTCCTTTAACCAATTAAGTCCAAAGTGAGAGTCCTTTAATTGGAAAGAAGGTTTAAGCCACAAGTACCTTGAGCATGAAAGAGACCTCATGCTGTTGGTTAGTAGAAACCCTCAAGAGAGGATTAAAACCATTAGGCATGAGAGCCTCAATTTCACACACAAGCCAACAAGGGGCTCAAGACAACTTTCAAAACAAATTAAAAAGTGAAGAATAGAGGGAGGTTGCAGATATCTCAATGCTGAAATGGCATGAAAAATAATACTACAACATGCAAGCAACTCTTGCACAACATGTTCAGAGGCCTAAAACACTAAACTAGTGAAGAGCACTACACTAGAGGCATGCAATATCAAGCTCAACCGAACAAACCAGCTCAAAACATAGCTAAAACATGCCAAAACAGTGGCTAAAACATCCTGAGATTGAAGCATAAAAGGCTAGAAAAATATGCTCATATGTTAGCTCGCAAACAAAACGCAAGATACAACTCTCAAAAACAATGAAAGAGTGAAATAAGTGAGAGTGTGATAGAGTTATATACACTAAAATCACATGTTAAATGATGCTATAACATGCAACCATCTCATGCAAAACATGTTTAGAGGTCTAAGACACTAAACTAGTGAAGGCATTTGCACTATAACTATACGAAACATGGTTCATATGATCGAAGCAGCCCAAAATAGAGCTAAATCATGCCAAAACAGAGCCTAAAACATGCCTGAATTAACCTAGGTTAAGCCACAAAAGCATGCTACCATAGGATGCTAACTAGGCATGGAAGTGAGACATAAGGAGGGGACGCTACCCCCTCCATTTTTGGACTTCAAAACATACTTTTTACCACTGAAATAACTCTAAATTTCAATGGTTTAAAGGGCCAAAAGGTTTGACTTTAATATGCGAGAAAATGGCACAAAATCTCACACAAACAAACAACAAGAAGGGTAGACAACCCCTTTACACAAAATGATTTCAAACCAACATGTTAAAATACAAAAACCAAAGTTTTTTGTAGTTGAAAACCAGTCCAAAAATAGTGTAAAAAGATGGCAATTCAATTAACTAAAACAAAGCCTACAAGGTAAGTCTTTACCTCTTGAAGCACAGCACAAAATCAGTCACAAATTCCAGCTCAAACCATCCTTAGAAGCTCAAACCAAGCCTCAAAGAACCTCAGCTCCAAGATGAGGATGTTTGGTCAAGGGTCTTAGTACAAAAGTGTAGAGAATTCTCACTTTCAAGCACAAAATAGGGAGAGAGAGAGAGAGAGAGAGAGAGAGAGAGAGAGAGAGAATTCTAGAGAGAGAGGAAATTTTGCTCACCAAAAAATCCAACCTCTCAAATGAGGGAGAGACCTCCCCTTATATAGAAAATCAAGCCAAAGGCTTGCATTCATCCCTCCATACACGTGTATGGAGATGGCATTCAGTGATTAACAGCTGGCACAACTGGCAAAGAAAATATTTGAAAAAGGAGAAAAATGGCCGCCGGCCACTTTAAATGGCTGTCGGCCACCTCTCCTAGCCGACCGACCACTTTAAGTTGCCGACAAAGGGGAAAAGTGACCGACAAGGCCCTTCCCCCCCCCCCCTCCTCTTCCAAGCAAGAGGTACCAAGGTTTGGTCCAAAAACAAGCACAAAGCAAAGATGGTTTAGAGGTTCAAAGACAAGGCACTCTGCCAAGAACTTCAGGTAGTCAAAACGAGCACAAACAAACACAATCATCGAGTACACAAACGATGACGTCCAAGTCTTGAGGCCGGTCAAAAATGGGGTATCTATAGTGCTTCAAGTTGGTCAAATAATTTGTTAACCCCATTTGCTTTAATTAAGTCTGCAAGAATTTGGGCTTCTTCCGAGGTATCAGAAGTAATTTCATCTACCTCTTCCAATGTATCATAAGTAATTTCTGTGAAAATATAAGGAGACACTCAATGAAAACATAGAAGGTAAAAACAATATATATATACATAGATAGATGAATGAAGTATACCTTGGTGTACGGCTTGAAAAGACTTAGGTGTCGGAGGAGACAAGTTATGATTCCCACAAGTGGACCACGGATTTTGCAATGTGGCATGATCTAAAGAGAAAATAGTTCCTTGAGTACGTACACATAATCAAATAAAATGAGGTACAAGGAATGAATAAGAATACCCTTAAAGGTAGCCAATGGCATATGCGAGGCAGTTGGGGAAGTCCGAGTCGTAGTGCCTAAGAAAATGAAAGGTATTTAAAGAGAGAGAGAGAGAGAGAGAGAGAGAGAGAGAGAAGGAATTATACCTTTCTCTAACAGGTTGGATGACTTTTTTCAAAGAAGGAGAAGAAAAACCCACATTTGTTGGGGGCAATTTATTCATCTTAGTCGGTGTGCTGTCTAAAAGAGGGGTGTAGTAATAAAACTCATCTTCACTCTCGCTACTTCCATTGAGAGAATGATCAAAAGATTTGGTGGGAAAAGGAATTTCAACATTCTTAATGCGAATATGACCCAAGGCAGTTAATTCATACCCATCTCCCTCAAAGAGTTCTTGAGTCATATTCTCATCTTTATCTTCAAGAAAAGAGTACAGGTATGTACGAAATTGGTCCATTGGGGTTTTGGTCGATACTATTGGTTGGGAAGTTCCTGTACAATCACTGATAGACATAGTCTCTGGAAAAAGCTTTGCTAGACTAGAACATTAAGGGCCAAAATCTACTTGCCCAAAGCTTAATCTCATTTTAAATTGAGAATTACACATATCCTCAAAAAGATGAAGGAGATCTGAAACTGAGTAACTAGATCGGGAAAGAGCAATAGGTGGCTGACTATTATCCATTCTCTAAGGTGACGATGCTTCCAGAGCAATATGTGAAGATGATGACCTAGCTCTAGAGTAAGAAGGCTTCTTCGTATTTCCGTCTTTAATTGACATATCTAGTTTTTTCTTGCTTGAAGATTTCGGCTGGGTATGAGTAACATATTGAAGCATGGTAAAGGAAGTTCCCAACCACCGATTAGCATAACTCATGGTTACATAAGGAGTAGACCGAGAGCCTGGTAACTCCAACAAAACTTTTGTACCACAGCGTAGCATATGGCGCCAATTGTAATAAAATTTAGACCACCCAGAGGGCTGCCGACAAGATACATTAAGCGATGTAGGGCACGCTGGAGCAAACCCAAATTGACGATCGTATCGGTTAGGGGATTACAATTCAGAAATGAAATTAAATCCCATTTTAAAAGTTAAAATCCCTGGCCTCAAAGATATAAGATAGCCAAGGTGGAAAGGTGATATCCTTTCAGAGTCGACTAGAATGCCTGGAGGTTCACCTTCATGGGTAAGAACCCTAAACTGACACTCCGTACAATAGGTTAGGAGAGAGTCCATAAATGGAAACTTATCAGTAAAAAACTGGGCAGCCAATTGGTTTCTAATAAACCCAAGATATGGCATGAAATGAATATCAGGAATCAGAAAAATTGACTGAGGATCCCTTTGAGAGTAAGTCTTAATAAAATATAGTGAAATCCATCCAAAAAAATACATTAAGCGGCGTAGGGCACGCTTGAGAAAACCCAAATTAACAATCGTATCGGTTAGGGGAGTATTGTTTAGAAATGAAATTAAATCTCATTTTAAAAGTTAAAATCCCTTGCCTCAAAGATATAAGATAGCCAAGGTGGAAAGGTGATATCCTTTTAGAGTCAACCAGAATGCCTGAAGATTCACCTTCATGGGTAAGAGCCCTAAACTGACACTCTGTATGATAGGTTAGGAGAGAGTCCACAAATGGAAACTTATCAGCAAAAAACTGGGCAGCAGATTGGTTTCCAATAAACCCAAGATATGGCATGAAATGAGTATCAGGAATCGGACAAATTGACTGAGGATCCCCATGAGAGTAAGTCTTAATAAAATATAGTGAAATCTATCCAAAAAGGTAAGGCAAAGGACCTTGAATATTTTCCTTCCTAGGTGAAGGTAATGATGCCATTTTACAAAGAGAATGATAGAGGTATGCAAGGACGGGGATGGCCAGGCTAAATAAGGTTCCACAGGCCATTTTGGTGGCTACATAAAAGGTAGTCGGACGAATTTCGCCAGAAGAGTGAGGGAAGACAAATCCGCTAAGCCAACTCATCAAAAAACCAGAAAGATACACATCATCAGGGATTCTGTCTTTTCGTTGAAAACCACTGATCGAAGTTGGGGATTCGTCAATAAATTTGAAAGTCCAGTTGTTAAACTTCTTGGATTGAAAAGAGCTGGCATAAATGTTGAAAAGCCCACGACACACCTTGGATGTCTTTAACGAATATAAAACGCCGTTGGAGGGGGTGAACTCTTCATAAAACTCGCCACAGATGGGGAGGCGGCTACTGCGATGAAGGTCTCAAAAAGAGATCCTAAGTTCGCCATAAATGGTGTGGAAAGTGTTGGTGTCAAGTGACCACCGCTCTAAGAATCCTTTGAGCAGGGCGACATTCCTAGCATAAGAAAATTGAGATATATAGATTGCGGCATAAATCCCACACTTCTTCAAAATAGGGGCAAATGTGGAAAGAACGTCATTCAACCAAAAAAATCCATATAGGGGATTGCAAATGGGTAGAGATGCTGCGAATATTAAAAGAATTATCCCACTTCAATTTTTCGTGTTTCATTATCTTAAGAAGAATATTAAATTCAGAGCAGTCAAGGTCTTTAGAAAATGGACGGAGGATCGAGACAGGGAATGGACCGATTAATTTAGAGTGCCCTTTCTCGAGAATCTCACAGTAGTTTCGAATTCCTGTATAGACCAAGCTTTCGGAAGCCATATGTAAAGGGATGTAAGGGTCCAACTTGGTGGGTGACAATAAAGCAGTGATAGGTTTGTGCCGAATTATTTTCGGACCAAATTTATCCAATACATCCCTCTTGTCACATCGAAGATATTCAAGTGTCTTTTCCATGCTGCCCCAAACCAAAATAAAAAATAAAAAAGAAATTTAAAAAAAAAAAAGGTTAGTTAAGGAAAATATACAATAATAATGTCAGAGGATAAAGAAATTGACAAAAGCCCCTTTTGAAGGATCCAAGTCATTGGGGTGAAAGACACAATCACTGCCAAGGATTCAAGCCATTGAGGTGAAGGACGCATTCACTGCCAAGGATTCAAGCCATTGGGGTGAAGGATACAATCACTACCAAGAATTCAAGCCATTGAGGTAAAGGACACAATCACTGCTAAGGATCCAAGCCATTGGGGTGAAGGACACAATCACTTGCCAAGGATCCAAGCCATTGGGGTGATAGACACATTCACTGCCAAGGATTCAAGCCATTAGGGTGAATGACACATTTACTGCCAAGGTTCAAGCCGTTGGGGTGAAAAACACATTCACTGCCAAGGATTCAAGCTGTTGGAGTGAAAAACACATTCACTGCCAAGGATTAAAGGCATTACGGTGAAAGGACATAATCACTGCCAAGGATTCATGCCATTAGGGTGAAAGGACACAATCACTACCAAGGATTCATGCCATTGGGGTGAAAGGACACAATCACTACCAAGGATTCAAGCTAATCATTGCCATTAGGATGGAAGGGGCAATGATACCTGCAAACAAACTCTAACGCCTCGCGTATTGCCTGCCAAAAAGGTAAAAAGCCATGAAATAAAAAAATAAAAATAAAAAATCACTTGCACAAATAACGAAGGGTAGGCCTTGATTAGATTAGATTTTTAAAAAAATTTAAAAAAATGGAGACAAATTTCTACAAAAGGGATTGAAAATTTGTGAGGGTTCAGCCAAAGAAACCAAAGGGAAAGCAGATTTTTGTAGATTGGGATCTTGCTGTCATTTGTTCAAGGATACAAGCAGCAGGTTCTTTGGTCATATCTACAAGCAAAGACTTTGCATACAGGCTACTAAAAAAAAATGCAATGAATAAAAGGCATAGTGCATACTTGATGAACAGCTTGATTGACCATAAAAGAACTTGTTCTTTCTTGAAGAAAAAAAAATCTTATGCCCTAAAAAAAATGCAGAGACCGAGGTCTTGTTTTGTTGGGTCAATTGTACATACAAGGGGTGTTGCTGCATGCGGAATTTAAGAACATGATATTCATGAACCTGATATGGGTGCCAAAAAAAATAATAAATAAATAAATAAATGAAGTTGAAAGCAACAGCGTTTTTGGAGTAAAAAAAGAGGCTTACATTGCTGTCATGATTCACCCTTTCAAGAAGGGTTTTCTATTTTTGTGGACTATGGTCTAGCAAAATTGATATGGTCATGCTGGCCTCAGGTTCTTTAGGCCATTTAGAAAAATAATAAAAAATAACTAAAATAGAGTCTGCCAAACAACACAACAACAAACAGGTTATTGCTATTAAAAAAAAATAAAAATAAAAAAGATCTTGTGAAAGATGAAGCACAAGAAAAAGGAGCTGTTTGGTCTGGAAATTTTTTTGCTTACATGGTTGTCTTGATTTCAAGAAGGGTCTTTGTTTGTTAGACTATGGGTTGTCTTTGTTTTAAACAAACAAGGAAGCATACCTGATTAAAAGGAATTCGAAGAAATTCTTTTCTGCCTTCTTTGAAGTGTAAAAAGAATAGCTTTTGCGAGGAAGACAAGAAAGACAATGGCCAGACAACTTTTGATGGAAATAACTTGGAAAGGTGAAGACCTAACAACTTCTAATGGAAATAACCTGGAAGGGTAAAGACCTAATATGTACTACAAAATTTGCAGAGAAAAAAAGAAAAGAAAAAAGAGAGAGGTTGTTGGAGATTTGTTGGAAACAAAAGAATATGCTAGAAGGATAAAGATTTGGGAGAGTTACGGGCTGATCCTATGGACCGGTCTTATTACCCAACAGGTCGTACCCAAAAAAATCAAACAGTGTTTTTCATTTTTACCCCTAGACTCAACACTGCAAATTTATCATTGATTTAAACAAATTTATCACTGATTTATCATGGCTTAAACAAATTTATCACTAATTTATCACTGGTTTAAACAAATTTATCACTGATTTATCACTAGTTTAAACAAATTTATCACTGGTTTAAACAGATTTATCACTAGGATCTTCCCTAATATACAGAGAGAGAGAGAGAGAGAAGACTCGGCGGCAAAGAGCCTAGATCCTAGATCTAGAGGTGAAGGCGATGACGACTATGAAGGTAGAGGCGGCAGTGGTCGGCAACAACGGTGGAGGTGGAGGCAAAGACATCGGTGGCTCGATGGAGGTGAAAGCAATGATGAAAGTGGAAGAAGACGTCGGTTGAGGTCGCCGGCAATGATGACAGTGGAGGCAGCGGCGGTCTTTAAAAAGTCTTGATCTCACTGGAAACCATGTACAGTACCAGATTGGAGCTAAAGATAGTAGATTTGCTTTGAAAATACCTAGATCTCAAGCCATCAACGAAGTTCGTCATCAACGACAACAGATTGGTAATGAAGGATTGTGGCAACAACGATGATGTCGATGGAAATCAATGAGGAAGGATGACAGTGGTGTGGGGTGAGCGATGATGGCAGCAAGGGAGGAGAACAAGGACGGTGGTTGATACGAGCACCATTGATGACAACAAAGAAGGACTTAATGGTGTCAGTAGGTGTAGTGAGGATAATATGGACAGTTGAGAACTTAATGGTGTATTTAAAAGGTCAACAGGACTTATGAGTAATTAATTTCATTTAATGGGACTGGCTGGTAGATATCCCTAATAATTTTCTGGAAACAAAAATCTACTGGAAGGAAGAAAGTTGCAGGAAAAAAAAATATATGGACTGTATACATGAATAGGTGCTATATAAAGTAAAAGTCTTGCTTAAGAAAAAAGTTAGTGGTCTCTTAAAACACTCCAAATAAGCAAGAGTTCATATAGAATTTGAAATCCTATCAATGCCAATACATTCTATTTCATTTAGACAAACTCCTAATATATATATCTGCTGTAAAATATATATATATATATATAATCCTAAAAAATAAAAAATAATAATAATAAATAAATATTTTTTAAAAAAAATAAATTTTGGCAAGTTGGAGGCCCACAAAAGAAAAGGCCTAATTAAATCTTGGACCTTACCCATCAATATCCATGATGGCCTAGAAAAAAAATCTGCTATAAAAAGAAATAGTGGTGAGTTGAAGGCCCATAAAAGGAAAGGTCCAATTCAATCTTGGACCTTATCCATGACCCTTTATTAAAAAAGGACCCATGCAATAAAAGTGAAAGACCCGTGGACTATAAAGGCCAATTAACCCTTTATTAAAATAATAATAAAAAAAAAGGATCAAGTCCACAAAAAGGATGCATGCAACAAAAGTAAAAGGCCCATGCAAAAAAAAAAAAAAAAAAAAAAAAGGCCAAGAACCAAGGCCAAGAAATAATCTCATCCAGAACCTAAAGATAATCCAGGTAGAAGTGCAAAATTGTCGTGACTCGCACAGTTAAAAAAATTCACTTATGCAAGTCATGAGAGGGCATTTGTTGGCACATAAATTTCAACCAAATTTATGTTCGAATTTTAAATATGGTCAATCAGTTAATGACACACATAAAAGCCTATGATAGGATTGTTATGGGTAATCACTTTCTAAAATGATCAACTTGATTCGTTAAAATGTATAAATAAAACGTCGTATCTCAAGGACGTTATTCGAGATGCTCGAATAACACGTGGAGCCTTCGAAAGATGACACCTATAAAGCCTACAACAAAAACACCACACAAGATGAAACCCCAAAGATTAATCTGGTTAATCAGATATATGATTAATCATATAGCGCTATCATTCAAAATTCGAATGGCGCTATCATTCAATTTGAAATTCAAATTGAGGATGAGCCATTCTTATCACCTAGATGGCCCTCTATAAATATGAGGACCATCACACAAGATTGAGGATCAAAAAATCAGAGGTGAGATGTTCACAGAGAGAGAAAGAAGTCGTTACAAGATAGAAGAAAAGAAGCCTAGAGAACTCAAAAACCTACGCTACAAAACATAGAATGGCGATGACTAAGTAAAGGGTTCCAAACCCAAGAATTGTACTTTGTATTCAAGGATTCAAAACCCATAATAATTTCAATAAAACGTTTATTTTTCTAAATTGTTTTTAGTTATTTATTTTGTTCTTCATTAATCAAAAGCTTCATTTATATAAAATGTGTAATTAATGATTTGAAATACAGATTGGAAATAGGAACCTGTTATTCAAATAATCAACACTGTTTAGTCCAAAAAACTAAACAGCGGACATTTATAACATAAAATTTTGAAATGTGTTAAAACACTTCGGCTCTGTTTGGTTTAGATTTCAAAACATAGTTCCACTACTAATTTAAGTGTGGTATTTGATTATAGCTTTCAAATCATAATTCTATACTCATTTCTCAAAACTCACTTCAAACTATAATTATTACTTTTCAAAACTCATAACCAAACACACAACTCAAAACTCTTTTCAAAACTCAAAAACAACTTAATTTTTATTTTAAATATTTTTTATTTTTTATTTTAAATATTTTATTTTATTTTATAGGAATATTTTTAATATTTTAATTTTCATAAAAATATTTTAATATTTTAATTTTAATATTTTGATATTTTAATTGTAAATATTTTGATTTTCGGAATATTTTTAATATTCTTAATATTTTAAGTTTCGGAATTTTCTTAATATTTTAAGTTTCGGAATATTTTTAATATTTTATTTTTCGGAATATTTTTAATATTTTAATTTTCTAAATATTTTAAAAATATTTTTAATGTTTATACAGGCCTAAAAAATGAATTGACAGAAAAATTAATTGACATAAAATAATTGACATAGAAGTTATTTGAAAAAAAAAATTTTATTTGAAAAAAATTATTCAAAAAATTACTTAGAAACAATTAATCGGAAAAAAAATCATTTTTTTATTTGAGTATTTTAAAAATAGCTTGGTTATAACTGTTGATCAAAAATACAGATATCGAATTATGAGTTGTGTGTTTGATTATCAATTATAGGTTGAATTAAGTTTTGAAAACTATTTTGAAAACTCATCACCAACAAATTTTCTTATTTCACATTTCACATCAAACTTTCAAAACTCAATTCCACATACAATTCAACACTCTATTCAAAAATCATAACCAAACAAATTTTCTACGTTTAAATCATAATTTCACAACTTAAAAACTCAAAATACAACTCATATTCTCAAATTATACTTACAAAACTCTACCAAACGTAACCTTCATGTTTCAAAATTTGTGCCTACAATGGGAGATTGACACTTGAGCGAAAATGCAGAAGATTAATGGTCATGATTTCATGTGTACAGAACAAAGTGGGATTTAGTGTGCTTTACCAAAGTGCAGTGTAATTTACCCAACAGTAACACAAATGCTCCTCTCAGGAACAGTAGTCTCAACCAATTATGGAACCTTTTTTATGATATTGAGAGAAGTTTACTTGTATTGCAGATTCAATTCCCATATAAAATAATGATAACTAATATAAGGGCAATGAATAAAAAGCTTTCAAATTCAATAACAAACCCCAGTGCACACAAATCAAACAGAAAAACAGAATAGAATATGATATATGCACAGGAAAACTCACCCTATAATCTATTTTCTGTACTCTGTTCTTATTTTCAGCCATACATAACTACATGTAACCAGCAAATATGCTTCCCGAAAAATGATAAAGCCATTTTAATACATCATCCTTCTCATACATATCATAGAGAATATGATGGCACCATAAAGAAACTCGTTTAATGGGCACTTAAGTCATTATTCAGTGTATCAGTGGCCCCTTCTTATGCTTTTGCATTTATCTTTTCTTGTTTTGGCTAACAAGAGTAGACTATGATGTATATGCACAACAAAAAGCAATAAAGGATGAGAAACCACTTGTTTTAGCAAAATATCCTATACTATAAGAAAGAAAATAGCAGCCACAATTGTTTCATAACAATGAAATGCTTCATCAGGCTAGACAAATCAACTACAACAATTAACATTTGTATCCATTTATTCATTTTCCAAACCATCTTACGGTCGCTCATAGATGATCTGCCACTCCAGCTATAAACATATATTCTATATATCAAGATCCACATTTGTCCACTGCCAGAGAAAATAAAAATGATTTTCTACTTCACCCTCGTTTTACATAATCTCAAAATAAAGCGTCATAGGAAATTGAGGCAAAGGTGCATTTGTTAAGAAAAGGATCGATGATGAGATACAAACAGGCAACTAGTGGAATGCCAGGCTTTACCTCCTTCCACCTTCTAATAGAATCAATATTACCTATATAAATACCCTTTCTTCCCTTAAAAACCATAAACCTCTTCACCCCCCTCCAATCTTACCTCAATCCAAATAAACTAAGAGTATACAGCACAAATACTGGATTCTAAAGTTATCACATTTCAACTCCTGCCACTTCCAAAGAAAGAGATCTAGATTTGAAGTCATACTTGAGAATTGGACCCAACAAACTAGAGATCTTGCATCTCTAAAATCCCACACCTTTTTGCAGAATAAATTCAATGAGAAGACTACTCAGACTACTTAGTTGAAGCATTTTTAGAAGCAGATAGCAAGATTCATTCAGCTTAAAATTATAGCTGGATGCTTTTTCTTGATGTTTCTTCCTAGCTAACCTAGAGTATTCTAATACCTTCCATTATAAATCCCCTACTTGGGGCACAGCGGTATTGAGTAACAAGTCTAATAACTAAACAGCAGTTATCATTCACACCCCCACAAAACAAAGTGCAACAGGATGCACAATATAAGAATAGACAATGAATAAGCAGCATCTCCAGATGACATGCATTAGGCATTTGACATATAGAACAACCTGCTTCTGAATGGCCCAGTCCAACGGCCCAGTCCAACGAAAAAAATAAATTAACTACAATTTCTTCAATAGTGTGAGAAATCAACTTATTCAAAAATAAAAACAATAAAAAATAAATAAATTGAGAAACCAAACAAAATTTGGCTAAGCTACCAAATGGATTACAGATGACCCGATCCCTCAATTCCAATAACAAACCCCAGCCCACACAAGTAAACAAAACTAGCTCACCACAATAATATTTTCTGAAACTCAACCTATAATCCATTTTCTGTACTGTCTGCTCTTCTAGTTCACCTGATACTTATTTTGGCAATACAAAACTACATGTAACCAGCAAATATGCTTTCCTGAAAAATGATTAACCCACTTTAATAACTTAATGGGCAATTAACAGTTATTCAGTGTATCAGTTTGCCCCTTCTTATAATTTCTTTCTTTTTTGGCTAACAAGAGTAGAAAATGATATATATACACAAACACATATATGCACATCAAAAAGCAATAAAGGATGAGCAACCACTTGTTTTAGCATAATATCTAATACCAATTGAAGCACTTCCAGGGTTTGACATTTTAAGAAAGAAAACATTAGCCACAATTGCTTCATTGGAGTAAAAACAATGTTTCATGAAGCTAGACACAATCGAAGACACAAACCTAAAACAAGACAACATCTCCATCTAGAATATGGACCATATGGAAACACAAATCATAGACATTTGTATCCATTCAGTCCTTTTCCAAACCTTCTTCTGGTTGTCATCCCCAACTCCAGCTATACACTGAACAATCAACGCAAATAAGATATAAAGATAGACATATATTCTATACATCAAGATCCACATATGTCCACTGCCAGAGAAACTAAAATTGATTCACAACTTCAAGTTCATCCTCTATTACAGACAACCCCCGATATAAACCATCATAGGAAATTGAGGAAAAGGTAAATTTGTTAAAAAAAGGATCGGTGAGATAAAAACAGCTGACTAGTAGAATGTCAAGCTCCCCTCCTTCCACCTTGTAATAGAGTCAATGTTATCCACATAAATATCTTTTCTTCCCTTAAAAAGTATAAGCCAAAAAGACCTATGAGCCATTTTTTCCCATTCCACTGTTATCTCAACCTAAACAAACTAAGAGCTAACGGCATAAATAATGGATTCTAAAGTTATTACATTTCAATTCTTCCGACTTCCAAAGAGAGGTTTAGATTTGAAGTCCAAGAATCCTGGTTGAGAATTGGACCCTACACCCTAGAGTTCTTGCATCTCTAATATCCAACACCATCTTCTGTTATAGAATGAATTCAATGAGAAAACCACTCAGACTACTAAGTTGAAGTATTTTTAGAAGCAGATAGAGATATTCTGTGATACATGGACTCTTCTATTTCCCTCAGAGTATCTGTGTCCACCGGATAATGACATGGGTAAGGGTGTGGAATATGTGTCCAACGCTTGTACCCAATTTAAACACTCGGATCCTTTAATTTGTTACAACATATGAAGAAGAAGAAATTCACATTTGCTAGTAAAACAATATTTTTAGCATCTCACATAAATTAGATATAGAAATTTCATATTTTTCCGGAATCGTATTTAATTTCTAGTATATTTTTACATGATTTACAATATGCAATATATGTGCAAATGATGTATGCCCGTACCCATATCCAATTTTGGATATGTATCCCAAAATCTTCCGATTTAAATTTATGGAAGTCTGACTCTTGGAGACACACTTGCACCCAATACTCATATCTGATTCCATGTAACATAGGAGATATTCAGCTTAAAATAATAGCTGGAAGCATTTTCTTGATGTTTTCTCCTAGCTAACCTAGAGCATTCTAATACATTCCATTATAAATCCCCATACTTGGTGCACAGTTGCTTTGAGTAATGAAAACCCATGACAGATCTTTGTGACTTGAAAAGCATAATTATCATTCATATACCACAAAACAATGTGCAACAGGATACACAATATAATAACAGACCAATATGTCCAGACTCTCCAGATTTGACATACAGAACAACTTGTTTCTGAATAGCCCAGGACAAGGAAAACAATATCAACCACAATTTCTTCAATAGTGTGAAAAATCAACTTATCAATATATGAGTGTGTGTGTGTGTGAGAGAGAGAGAGAGAAATCAAACAAAATTTAGTTTAGCTACCCAAACCTGATGAAGAACAAGTAACAAACATCTCTTTCTAAAAATTGGATTACAAATGACCCAATTAGTATAATCATATAGCAACTCGGCCCATAGCAATATGAATATGTCAAAGCATTAAAAGGAGAGTGTGTTTGAGTTTGTGTGTGCATTGACACAATGTTGAGGTATAAAGAACATACATAGTTGTGATTTACCCTCAGACATCTAAAATAGTGCTTAAAGTAACAAAAGATAGCTCACTTTTGCTTCTCACAGCCTTCTTTGCTTTCACTTGCTTCTTCATAACTGTTTCGCGTTCAACTGTATGTCTTGCTCTCTAGGAAGTTGGAAGCAGAGCATTACAAATGGTTCAACTGTCCCTCTAAGACATTAGTATGTTCTTTCACTAAAATTAGGGTTTCCATGAAAGTATCAACATTGAATGAGTATGAACTCCCCTTTATTCCAGTATTCGACATTGTTTTGGTTCCAGGGTCATAAGAAATTAGCCAGTTGTTAGTTGTTGATAGCAGAACCTCACCATTCTGCCTAAATCCCAATGTCTTATTCAACACGCCTGGTAGATTAATACTGAATAGTTTAGTCCAAGATTCTGCAACTCCATATTCTTTCATCACCCATATGCAGCAAGAAGATCTGCCCATTTCTGCACCACAAAACAGAGCCAATGACTCTCCAAATAATTTAATGGACAGACACGTTGGACGCCGACCAGCTAAAGCAGGAGGTAGCGTAATCTCAGAGAATGCTTCAGAAACCATATCAAACAACACTATCAAATTGCGAAAACCACCTACCACACTTGGATCATATGCAACCCAATGTACAGCTCCATTCACAAAAGCTTGTGACCACATAAATTCAACTATGCAATACGGAGGAGCAGCAGCAGAATCTATCTCTCTCCACGACCCTATCCCTTGTGTGTAAAGCTCCACCTTCGGAGGAACTTTGAACCGATTTATATGCTCCTTCTCATACACAATCCTCACCACCTTGTACTCATGAGTCATGGGGTGAGCCCCAAATCCAAGAACAAACATATAGGGGCCTTGTGGCTTACAAGGCATGGGGAGAGTCACTGATTTCCTAATTGATGGGTTCCATAAAACAATATGGTGGGTATCACCGAAATAATCATCGCAAAGACATAGCAAACCATTGCAGCTACCAACAATTCTGAAATACCCAATTAGGCTTTTGAATGGGAACTCGAATTCCAAATAATCGTCACCGAATTTTTCGTCGTCGGAGCACAAGAGATAGTGTTCTTTCTCGTCATTATCAGTGTAAAGCCTAAGGAGAAGCTTGTCACTGTTTCTTTCTCTGCCTGTAATGGTTTGATTGAGGTGTTTGGTGATGAAACTAGGGTTTGTGATGAGAGAGTGCCATGATTTGCAGACAGATGTGAATCGAAGTAGAGATTGTACGGGTAGTCTTACAAGAATTTCAATTATGAGTTCATTGGGTATGTAGTCTGACATTGATCTAATTGGAAGAGAATACTGATTTTATAGGAATTGGAGTATAAAATACAGAGATTCTATAAAAAAAAAAAAAAAAAAAAGAGCTAGAATTTGAGAAAAAAGAGCAAAGTTAGATTGTGAACTCACACTCGTGATGATCCATATATACACATACAAGCCCCTGTTTTGACAGCTCAATTCTTCAAATAGTTTCGGCCGTATGCTTCAGCTTCAACAGAGTATTTCAAAATTCAAACCAATGGAATAAAGAGGAGAGCAAATTCAAATCTGAAACCCTAATTTCTCTTTTCGTTCTTCAAATCCAGAATTTTTTTCCGGAGAAAAAAAAAACAAAAAATCTACCGTTTGACCCTTTTAATTTTAAGGAAAAAAAAAAAACTCTTTCATTTTGTTAATTTAAACTCTAAACTTTTTATCTGTTTTCAATATAAATTATTTATTTATTATTGTTAACTAAAATTGATAATAAAAAAAAATTATTAATTAAATTCAATAAAAAATAATATTTTATGTGTATTTACATTAAGTTTAATATTTTAAATACTTTTTCTCTATTAGTATTACTTAACGAAAATAACTAAATAGTTTAGATTGAAAATAAATCAAAATATTAAGGTTTAAAATGACAAAATTAATAATTTAAAATTCATTTTATTAAAAGGCTCAAATCCTTTTCTTTCTTTTTTAAATTGTCTTTTTTTGTTTTTGGAAGAAATTTATATAGAAAACATGATAAATGTAAAAGGGAAAAATATCTCAGACTCAAACCTATTAACATCTGCCCAAAAAAAAGGGGAGAGCCCAAAGTAATTCCTCAAGCCCATAAAGGACAGTTGGCCGAAGGTTGGTCCAAACTCAAGTGCATGAGAGACAATTAAACATAAAGATATCCTTTTAGAATGAAGATATGTAAAGAAAGAAGGATTGTTGGATTGAGCTTCAATCCAATGAATGAGAATACATGTCTGGAAATTCAGAAATGCAAGTTGGGACTAGCAAAGAGCAATGTTGTCCGATCAAAACCATCTCACGGCTGTGATGCCCAATAAGTTGGCCATTAGTATCTGACATGATCTTAGTTATCCAAGGAAGAAAGCAACTTGACAATTGGACTAGTCATAGCCAAACAAAGGCAAAACCCTCCGATCAAAAGATAAACGGATGAATAAGATTTAAGCCAAGAAACTATAAAAAGGCCAACAGATAAAGCACTAAGGGCAAGCAAGAGGTAACTCAAGAACCTTCTTTTCAATACAAATTGTATATTTCATTATGGTCGATCAGTAAATTGACTTAATCGTCGGAGGGTCCTCCCGACTAAATCTGGTCGGGGGTGATTCCTAACATTTGGTTTCTCTTAACAGAAATAAAAGTACAGGACATGTCATCTCGTTTTTTCTATGGAGATAATTTCACATTCCACAAATAAGTTATGGTAATTAGAAAGGATAAACGAGCCAAATGAGCCAAAAAAATAATTTGTCAAGCTTGGTGTGAAAATTTTAATGAATTTTAAAATTTGTTCAAGTTTGATTAATTAATTTTTTAGCCAATCTCAAATGAATTTACTTTTTTTTTTTTTTTAGCTAAGCTCGAATAATTTATATTTCTATATAGTTTCAGGCTTTTAAAATTAAGCTGAATAAGCAATTGACTGTTCAAATTTAGTTAAAAAAACTTTAACAAGTTGTAAAGTGTATTCAAGATTAATTAATTTACTTAATGAACAGGGATAAGCTCTTCTTCATACTTTCATCTCTGTATACCTCCCCATATCCCTTTTGTAGGCCCTGATTTGGACCCGCACTGATAATTCGAACCGCTCATCTCGTAAGTTTCATAATAAAAGTCATCTATGCAAAAAATAAGTTTCATCAGAAAATTATAAACTTAAGAAAAAAATTGCATTTTATTTTATAAAATAAAAGACAAATGTGATTGTAAACTTAAACCATCAATTTTATAAAATAAAATATTTTTTATTCCTGTGTTTATAATTTTCCGATGAAATTCATTTTTTACATTAATGACCTTTATTACAAAACTTATGAGATAGACGGTTCGGATCGTCAGTGTGTGTTTGAATTAGGGTCTACAAGAAGAGTATGGAGAGGTACAGGTATAGAGGGAAGCGTATTCCTAATGAATGAGTTTTCAATGAGTCGATCACAAATCGAGCTCGAACTATTTGATTAATTTATATCACTCTAACGGTAATATTATTATTATAAATAAAAATTATTTTTACAAAGTTGTGTTTTAAAATAAAAATATATATAAATTGTACACAAATTTTTTATTTGTACATTATTAGTTAGCCAAAAATTGGGGGGGGGAGGTGGAATTACAATTCAGTGGCATGTCACAAAAATATTTACAAATTCATAAAGTCTAAAGTTTAAAATTTTAATTAATAATATTTATAAGGTTTGCTATCAATGTGTATTTTTTTTACACGGAATTATAATTTTTTTAAATTTTTTTTTCCTTTTAGGATGAATGTACAGGCTTTGTTCGGGGTTACTTCCAAATTTATTTGTTTAGCCTATTACTTTAAAAAAATTAATTAATAGTGTTTAATTATAATTTATTCAATTTTTTTAGCTTATTTAACCCCTAAAAAAAATTCTTAGCCACTAATTGTAGCTTACTTTGAACTTGTAACCATTCACACTATTACTTAATTCACACCACACATAATTTTGATTTTTTTTGTGTCCTTCTCTCAATTCAAATCATTAAATTCTCCACGCCCGCGACCGAGAATCGAGCCTGATGCGATGCCACGACCGTTGAGTTTTGCGGTTTTTGTGAGGAATAGACCAATGACGAAGGCGAACTCTATCATTAAAGTCCCAAGTGTGGCAGTCGAGTTCTCTCGATAGATCTTCCCGCCGGAAGTCTAACAATCGATGGTCGGACGTCAAGATTTTGAAGTATTTCGAGACGGCATACATGGGGCCGTGAAAGGACTATATATTGCTTACGAAGTCAGCATGCGTCTGCGGGAAGCGCGACGTGAGAGTGAGAAAAAGGACAAAAGGAATCGCAGTCTGGAGATTCACGCGGAAAAGACTGAGCGTGAGCTTCGGGAGCTGAAGAATGTTCAAATGAGAGCGTCGGTGGCGGCCGGTCAATCTAAATTGGTCGTTGAAGAGAGAGTGACCCAATGGACCTCGGGTTATGCAAAGGGGTTTCAGGACGGCCTGAAGGTCGGGATAGAGAAAACCAAACGAGACCTTGCCGAGGAGGTCTGCCGATGTGAAAATCGTGGATTTAAGCACGGCTGGATCAAGGCCCTTCAAACCGAGAAAGCTCTCGAAGCCGTGGGCATTGATTCGGCTTCGCCCCTGTATCATTATCACTACTTATCCTATTCTGATTTCGAAATTGAGAAGAGCGACGATGAGGGTGCCGAATAAATAGACTTTGGAACGCGAGAACAGACTTCGTACCGAACAAATAGAATTTCTTTTATTTTCAACGTTCGTATTTGGTCTTGAAATGTTATGTGCTTAATTAAACGTATTATTTCAACTTACTGGCAAGTTTTGTGTTGCGTGGTGCAAATGTTTAAACATGTATTGACCTGCTCGAATTAAGAACAATTCCCAGTGAATATTTATTCGGCCAGTGAAGTGGTCCGAATGCATTTCTCACAAAGGCTCCGAATCCGGAGACTTTATTTGAGCCAATCGTGATATCCACGAAGGGCGCTCTGAATCCGGAGTCTTAATCCGCCCTAAGGTGTCATGCACCAAAAGGGGGCTCCGAATCCGAAGACTTTATTTCCGCCAATCGTGATATCCACGAAGGGCTTTTCGAATCCAGAGCCTTAATCGGCCCTAAAGTGTCATGCACCAAAAGGGGGCTCCGAATCCGGAGACTTTATTTGGGCCAATCGTGATATCCACGAAGGGCACTCCGAATCCGGAGTATTAATCGGCCCTAAGGTGTCATGCACCAAAAGGGGGCTCCGAATCCGGAGACTTTATTTGGGCCAAACGTGATATCCATGAAGGGCACTCCGAATCCGGAGTCTTAATCGGCCCTAAGGTGTCATGCACCAAAAGGGGGCTCCGAATTCAGAGACTTTATTTTGGCCAATCGTGATATCCACGAAGGGCACTCCGAATCCGGAGTCTTAATTGGCCCTAAGGTGTCATGCACCAAAAGGGGGCTCCG
This sequence comes from Camellia granthamiana, assembly GCA_036172215.1. NCBI lineage: Eukaryota > Viridiplantae > Streptophyta > Magnoliopsida > Ericales > Theaceae > Camellia > Camellia granthamiana. The sequence goes on from CM069907.1 coordinate 67,333,541, forward strand.
AATCCGGAAACTTTATTTCGGCCAATCGTGATATCCACGAAGGGCACTCCGAATCCGGAGTCTTAATCGGCCCTAAGGTGTCATGCACCAAAAGGGGTCTCCGAATTCGGAGACTTTATTTTGGCCAATCGTGATATCCACGAAGGGCGCTCCGAATCTGGAGTCTTAATCGGCCCTAAAGTGTCATGCACCAAAAGGGGCCTCCGAATTCGGAGACTTTATTTCGGCCAATCGTGATATCCACGAAGGGCGCTCCGAATCCGAAGTCTTAATCGGCCCTAAGGTGTCATGCACCAAAAGGGGGCTCCGAATCCGGAGACTTTATTTCGGCCAATCGTGATATTCACAAAGGGCGCTCCGAATCCGGAGTCTTAATCGGCCCTAAGGTGTCATGCACCAAAAAGGGGCTCCGAATCCGGAGACTTTATTTGGGTCAAACGTGATATCCACGAAGGGCGCTCCGAATCCGGAGTCTTAATCGGCCCTAAGGTGTCATGCACCAAAAGGGGGCTCCGAATCTGGAGACTTTATTTTGGCCTTAGAAGGCTTAATTGGCCCTTAAAGGCTTGGGAGCGAGCTGGAGAAAACAAGAAACTTTGTATTGCAACGGTGGAATATGTACAAGTATCAAGCCCACAAGTCGGGTCAATGATAGAATTTACGTAAATGTGTTGAATTCCAAGGCCGTGGCAGGCTTCTTCCTGACATGTCTGAGAGCCGATATGCTCCTGTTCCTGCGATGGATTCTATCTGATAGGGGCCGTCCCAGTTTGGACCCAATTTTCTATCGACCGGTCTCCGGTCGGCTAGAAGTACCTTCTTTAGAGCCAACTCTCCTGGCGTGTATCGGCGTAACTGAACTCACTGATTATATGACTTGGCGAGCTGCTGCTGATACCGTGCCATGGATGCCAGGGCGCAGTTTCTTCGTTCTTCGATTAGAATCAGATCCAGGGCAAGCATCATGTCGTTTCCGCCCGTATCAAAAACTTGCGATTTCAGAGTTGGGAGGTCGATTTCCAGGGGTAAGATTGCTTGGGTTCCAAAGCATAGAACAAACGGCGTTTCTCCAGTGGATCTCCTCGGCATAGTACGATGAGCCCACAATACACTCGGCAATTCTTCGACCCATTTGCCTTTAGCTTTTTCCAGCCTCTTTTTGATGTCGTCCAAGATGGATTTGTTAGAGACTTCGACTTGACCATTGCTTTGGGGGTAGGCCGGTGTAGAGAAGTAAGGCCGAATGCCATATTTGCTGCATAACTCTCGATATACGCCACAATCGAACTGGGTGCCATTGTCTGAGATGAGAGCTCTCGAAATGCCGAATCGCGTTATGATGTTTCTCCATACAAAGCGTTTAATGTCGGCATCTCGTATATGTGTTAAAGCCTCCGCTTCGATCCATTTTGTGAAGTAATCTGTCGCGACGATTAAGAATCGCTTGTCCCTGGGGCCCTCGGCAATGGTCTTACGATATCAAGTCCCCACTGAGCAAACGGCCAGGGACTGGTGATAGAGTTCAACCCTTCAGCAGGCAGATGGGTTAATGGGGAGAACTTTTGGCACTGTTCGCATTTTTTTACATAACTTTCCGCATCGGCTCTCATTGTCGGCCAATAATACCCCTGTGTTATAGCTCGATGGGCCAGGGAGCGTCCACCAGAATGGGCACCACAATTGCCCTCATGTATCTTTGTCAGAAGCTCCTCCACTTTGTCGGGGTGCACGCATTCCAAATATGGACCAGAGAGGGACTTTTTATAAAGCCCTCCTTGTGGATCCAGATAGTATCGCAGGGCTTTATTTCGTAGCTTGTGTGCTTCTTTTTTGTCCTCTGGGAGTTGTTCAGAAGAGAGGAATGCAGCAATGGGGTCCATCCAGCTTGGTGTGGATTCTATAACGTTGACATGGATTTCCTCCGAAGGGCCAATACTCGGCTCCGGGATGAAACCTACTTCGATGGTCCATTTGATCTCAGAATTGATGGCGGAGGCTAGGCATGCCAAGGCATCCGGGTGTGTATTCTGGTCGCGTGTTATTTGGTTCAGTTCGTGATGGTCAAATTTTGCCAGCAAGGAATTGGCCGTTTTCATGTAGGCCGCCATACGGTCGTTTCGTGCCGCGTACTCCCCCTTTAGCTGACTGATTACCAATTTTGAATCACAAAACACAAGCAAACGCTGAGCGCCGAGAAGGTGAGCATTTCGCAGACCGGCTAGAAGGGCTTCGTATTCGGCTTCGTTATTTGATGCTTCGAAGCCAAGCTTGACGGCCTGCTCAATTACTGCGCCGTCTGGAGACATGATTACAACTCCGGCGCCGCTGCCCCTTTGGTTAGACGATCCATCACAGTATAATTGCCAAATATCCCCGACATAAATTCTCCAGTTCGGCTTTGGTCGAACTTCAGCCTTTGGTCGAACTTCGTCAGGTTTGAGGTTGGCAAGCTCGCCGGTGAATTCGGCAACAAAGTCGGCCAACACCTGCCCCTTGGTTGCGGTTTTAGGTAAAAACTGAATGTCGTATTGGCTGAGTTCAAGAGCCCATTTTGAAACACGTCCTGATGCTTCTGCACTCCGTAGTACTGATCGGAGGGGATAATCTGTTAGCACCCTAATGCTATGTCTCTGGAAGTAATGCATCAGTTTTCTTGCCGCCATGACTAGGGCTAAGATGAGTTTTTCCAGTGGAAGGTAGCGTGTCTCGGCATCAACCATTGCCTTGCTCACATAATACACTGGTCGTTGCTCCCCCTCCTTCTCTTTTAACAGTACGGCGCTGACGGCCCTATTGGAAACTGCCAGATATAGAATGTGCGGGTCACTAGCGGTGGGTGTTGTCAAGAGAGGTACTGAGTGGAGGTAGGTCTTGAGTCCGTTGAAAGCTGTTTCGTATTCGGCGGACCATTCAAAAGCCTTACCCTGCCGTAGTGTCTGAAAGAATTGTCGGCAGCGATCTGTAGACCGGCTGATGAACCTGTTGTGTGCAGCGGCCATCCTCATCAACTTTTGGACTTCCTTTACTGAACGGAGGGAGCCGAGTTCCAAGATTACTGTGACTTGCCTCGGGTTGGCTTCGATTCCTCGGTGATTGACGATGTAACCCAGGAATTTGCCAGAGCCAATTCCGAACACACACTTGGAAGCGTTCAGTTTCATTCTGTATTTGCATAAGATGCTGAATGCCTTTTCTAGATCGGCTATATGATTATGTTCTTCTTTGGACTTGACCACCATATCGTCGATGTATACTTCCATAGTGTGGCCGAGTTGCTCTTTGAACATGGCGGTGACCAGTCTTTGGTAGGTTGCCCCTGCATTCTTCAGCCCAAAAGACATAACTTTGTAGCAGTAGGTTCCTTTTGGTGTGAGGAATGCAGTTTTGTCCTGGTCATCTGGATGCATGGCGATTTGATGGTAGCCTCTGTAAGCATCGACGAAGCTCATGCGTTGATGGCGTGCCGTCGCATCGACAAGCTGGTCGATTCTAGGTAGAGGAAAACAGTCTTTGGAGCAAGCTTTGTTCAGATTCGTGAAATCGACGCACACTCACCAAGTCCCATTTTTCTTCTTTACCACCACTGTATTGGAGAGCCACGTAGGGTAAGTGACTTCTCTAATTGCCCCGGCGTCAAGCAGTCTGTCTACCTTCTCAACAACGGCGGCAGTGTGCTCCGCGGCTAATCGCCGGCCTTTCTAAATGATCGGCTTACATTTGGGATCGACATTCAAATGGTGCTGTGAAACTGATGGGTCGATTCCCGACATTTCGTACAGAGTCCACGCAAAGACGTCGAGATTGTTGAGCAAGAAAGAGATCAGCTGCTGCCTATCGGCCTGATTCAGAGAAGCACCGATCATGAAGAACTTTTCTGGGCTTCCATCGATGTCAACTCGGTCTAAACCTTCCGTGGCCTTCTCAGTTGGATGCCGCCCAACGTCATCAAGGATCTCCCGATTCGGCACCTCAATGGAGTTTACTTGCAATTCCTTTGGCGTTCTGGCGGCAAGAAGATAACATGCTTGTGCCGATTTCTGGGATCTGCGGATTTGCTCAATGCCATGTTCTATTGGGAAACGTAGCAGTTGATGATAGGTGCTTGGGACGGGCTGCAAGGTATGCAACCACGATTGCCCCATGATGAGATTGTAGCGATGGCAACCTGACGACCAAGAATTCCACATCCACCGTTCTGGAACCTGCTTGAACGGGTAAGCTAATCTTTTTCAATGGGTACTCTGGATTGGCATTGAAGCCGAATAGTGGATAAGGAGCCGGAGTCAGGTCTGACTCGTTGAATCTGAGTTTGATGAAGGTTTTATAATACATAACCTCCGAAGTACTGCCCTAGTCGATAAGAACGCATTCGATGGTGAACCGGTTTACGTGTAGCTCAACAACCAATGGATCGATATGAGGGAGTGTTACGCCGATCAAATCAGAGTCGTCAAAGGTGATACTTGGCGTTTCTCGGAGCCGCTTTGCTGGCGTGAGTTGCTGTTGGGGACCTGGATGTGATTAGATCACATGCACGGCCGGGGCTGCTGGTAGGCTGTATATCATGTGGACGGTGTCAAGCGGAAGTGCATCCTTCGGAAGGGCAGGTGTTTTGATCGCAATCCTCCAGACGCATTATTGGAGACGTTCGTCATTTGCCAACTCCTCAAGATAATCTGTTGAGGCATAACGGCCGTCAGTTTCTTGCTGTCGGGCTCGAGATCGTCGATCATCTGCCCTCGAGGGTCGCTCAGAAGCCTGGCGTATTGTTTGTTTGGATATTGCTATTTCTGAGGCCAGATCGCGACGAAGACGTTCGTTCTCAGCGATGATGTTGTCCAACCTCTGTTTGGTTTGCCTAGCTTGTGCCATGGTCGCTTGTATTGTCTTTTGCGTTAGGTTTGAAGATGAGTAGAGGTCCAAGGCAAGTCTTGCTACGATGGTTTTTGGTCCAAGCGAGTTTGCTGGAGTGAGCTCATCTCTCTGTGTGGTCTCGTCAGTGGCTATCGGAGGATCTTCAGTCACGCCTGCCATGGATGTATTTGAGTATTCCCACAGACGGCGCCAATTGTAGAGAAGTGGTTTGGAAATACTCTTCAGATCCTGGGAGACGTTAGTGATCCTCAGCTAGTCACCTGAAAAAATACAAACACTCCGGTCGGGGGTGCCGGAATTAGCACTTCGACGGACAAGTCAGTTCAGACACTCAGGATAGCTTGTTTACTAAGTTAAGTGAAGTGATTCTTACATACCTTTCTAAATCTGTGGTTCTTGTATTTATACTTGCTTTCTGGGCCTCGGGGCCTGAGCCTACTTTTATCCCATTCCCCTTTTATTTATTCGGAGCTACTGATCTCCGGCTATTTGGCCTTCCTAACGTATTCGGCATCCTAGTCACGCAATATAGAGCCAAATAATATCTTATTTCTGGGGTACGCACCTTCCGACTCTTCTATTTATTCGGCTCCCACAAAAAATTAAAAATTTATTTTGTTACAAAGCTCAAACCTAGGTTTTTTTTTTTCCTTCTATAATTTCTCCTATTTATTTTCTATGGCTAACTAAACAAAAAATGATTTTTTGGGGGGTAAATTACACTTTACCTCTTTTATATTTGGCCATTTTCCTACTTTAGCCCTTAATTTTTATTTTTTTTTTCCACTTTGCCTTTCCATGTTTTAAGTTTTTGTCCATTTACTCCTAAAACTAACTTACGTTCAAAATTAGATAAAAAATGTCATATTTACAGTCATGCAACATAAATATATTTTTATGATATATAACTCATATATTTGACATAAACTCAAACTTTCAATATAATAATATGTTTTTTATATTATGTGACAATTAACGTGTCATTTTTTTTTAATCTAATTTTAAACAAAAGTTAAGTTTAGGAGTAAACTAAAAAAAATTTGAAACATAAAGGGTCAAAGTGGGGGGAAAAAAAACTTCAAGGGTCAAAGTGAGAAAATGACTAAACATAAATGGGGCAAAGCATAATTTACTCATTTTGTTTCAAATACATATTTATTTTATTGTCATTTTCATAACCCAACACATAATTAAATAAATTAATTTCACTTTAATCTCTTAAACTATAGTCATTTTTTGTATTTCATCTCTAAACTATTAGTTTCATCTATTTAGTCTCTAAAAGTTCTAATTTCGATTGATATGATTCAATTGTAGATTGTCCGTCCAAATCAAAAATGGTGAAAACCTATTCAAATGGGCAAAATTAGCAATTTTTTTCTTGAACTCATGTTTTATTGGAGGCACTATCTTTTTTGTTTTCTGTTCTTCACAATGATTAAAAAAGTCCTCCAACTTGTGCATCTTGTTGCAACTCTACTAACTTTTAGTTTTTAATTAAGGCTTCTAAATCAAAAGAAAAAAGGGCCTGTTGGAAAGAGGAGTGCGGCCTGTAGAGCACATGTAACGCACAGTCGAGTTGCTCACTAAAACTAGCAATGAAAGCACGGCAGTTACCTACATCTCTATTCCATGATCCATGAGATTATCAACACCTAGAGCCTTCCACAATGAAAACAACATCCGTAGATTAGACGGATTAGCAATAGAGCAAATATTCCTCTTAGGAACAGCAGCCTCAAGAAAAGTTTTTCAGCCAGCGAAGGATACTTGAAAATAAACCACAGACACTGATCTTAAGAGAGTATTGATCTTAAATGAATCACAGACCTGAAAATGAACTGATCAGAGTGTATCAAAGGAACAAAAGAAAGACTATTGATCTTAAGTACACATTTGTTAGTGTTGTTGGGTATATTTTCTTAGTAAAGTATAGGACCCAATTGGTTTATTAAAAATATTTAATTTGGTTTGGTGTTGGTTATAATATATTTTTTATATATTATATCTAACTTTTGGAGGTCTAATGAATATTTAAATATTTGTTTGGTAACAACTAAGATTTTGATAAAAAGTCCAAGAGTCAACAATATTTCTGGGTATTGTTTTTGTTTTTCCGGAGGAGACAGTAGCTAATACATCTTTCGGTGATATATGCTTGGTGATCAATTTGGTGGGTTTGGCATTGTGTGGCAGCATAGTGCTTGGTGTAAAAGTTTCAATTGGTGAGAATTGCTGCTGTGAATTTGACTTGGTCAAATTCAAGACTTTGTGTTTTGATTGCTGCTTTGTTTTTAAGCTTTTGATTGCGTTTCGACTTTGTTTCGAAGATAATTTATTTATGTCTTTGGTAAGGTCTTTCTTTTTGATTATTTGTGATTATTTGGAATTCACCTAAAAGTAATATGTGAGACCATTGGTGTCTCGTTTGAAAATTATTGATTGATAGTGAAATTGGATTTCAGTCCTGTGGACGTAACTCACATTAAGGGAACCACGTAAAAATTCTTGTGTCGTTTTTTATTTAATTTTTTCACATTAGTTTTTATTTCTATTGATTGATTTACTTGTGAGAAATCATCTATTTTCCCTAACAATTGGTATTAGAGCTTACGATTTATTTGAGTTTATTTATTTATGTAAATCAATGGAGATGAATATGGATTGTATGTCTAACTTCAATGGAAGCAATTGGCTAACTTAGAAAACTAAAATAGAAAACCTATTATTTTGTAAATATTTGTATGGGCCTATTGAGGGTGATAGTGGCAAACCAGATAGTATGAAAGATAATGAATGGAAGAGGCTTAATTGAAAAGTCGTTGGTATTATCCATCAATGGATTGATGACAGTGTGTTTCATTATGTTTCTATTGAAACTTTGGCATATGATTTATGAAAAAAATTAGAAGGTCTTTATGATAGGAAATCAGCCACAAATAAAGCTTTTCTGTTTTGATAGTTGATTAATTTAAAATATAAAGAGGGCAGCAACATTCCAAAACATTTGAATGAAATGAATTGCCTCTATGAAAATTTTTTTTGATAATGAGTTGTAGGCTTTGATGCTACTTAGTTCTTTGCCCGAAAGTTTGGAGACTTTGGTTGTGACGATTAGTAATTCGGCACCCGATGGATGTGTCACCATGAGCCAAGTCACTAGTAGCTTGTTGAATAAAGAAATTAGAAGAAAATCAACGAGTTCTTATTCGAGGGCATTTGTTGTGAGAGGCCGAAGCAAAACAAGGGGGAGGAATAAAACTCCTCAAGGTCGTGATCAAAGTAGTGACAAATTGAGAGATAGTTCTTTTTAAAAAAAAAGACATTGAGTGCCATTATTGCCATCAGAAAGGGCATATGAAACGGGGATGTCGAAAGCTCAAGAACAAGGAGAAAATGTGTAACAAAAGTGTGGATAAGCAGCAAGAAGACACAATGGTGGTTACTACCGATGGTGATCTTATGGTCGTTTGTGAAGATGATTGTGTCCATTTTATGGGCCAAGAGAGCAATTGGGTGATTGATTCCGGTGCTTTTTTTCATGTGGCTTCTCAAATTGATTTCTTTACTTCCTACACCAAAAGAGATTATAGTTGTGTTCGAATGGGCAATAAAGGTTTGTCTAAGATTGTTAGCATGGGTGATGTTTGCTTGCAAACAAATTTGGGCTGCAAGTTGTTGCTTAAAGATGTAAGGCATGTTCCTAACATTCGCCTTAATTTGATCTCTACCAGGAAGCTAGATGATGAAGGCTTCAACAACAAATTTGGTGATGGAAAATAGAAGTTCACAAAAGATTCTTTGGTGATGGCTAAGTGCAAAAAAGACTCACACACTTTATTCGATGCAAGGAAAAATTTACAAAGTTGTTGTCAATGCACTTGAGGATGATACTTCTACCGAATTGTGGCACAAGCAGCTTGGGCACATGAGTGAAAATGGGCTCCAAGTTTTGTTCAAGTTTGAAAGGTATGCATATTAAAACTTGTATTCATTGCTTGGCGAGTAAACAACATAGAGTTTCTTTTCATAAAAATGTTACTTCTAGAAAATAAAATGTTTTGGAATTGATTCATTCGGATGTTTGTGGTCCTTTAAAAGTTAGAACACATAGTGGTGCACTTTATTTTGTTACTTTCATTGATGATTATTCAAGGAAAGTTTAGGCTTTTGGACTAAAAACTAAAGATTAAGTTCTAGATGTGTTTAAGCATTTTCAGGCCATGGTTGAAACAGAAATAAGACGAAAATTGAAGTAAATTCAAACGTACAATGGTGGTGAATATATTGGGCCATTTGATGAGTATTGTCGTAGCCAAGGTATTTAGCACCAAAAGATAGTTAAGAAGACTCCTCAACAAAATAGCATTGCCGAGAGGATGAACCGCACCATCTTGGAAAGAACAAGGTGTCTGCTTTCACATGCTAAATTGCCAAGACCTTTTTGGGGTGAGGCAATGAGGACAACGGTTGATGTGATCAATTTGTCTCCTTCTCATCCTTTGAATGGTGACGTTTCTGAAAGAGTTTGGATTGGCAAAGATGTGTCTTTTGAGCACTTGAGAGTGTTTAGTTGCCGAGCTTTTGTTCACATTCCAAAGGATAAGAGGTCCATGCTTGATAGCAAGTCAAGACAATGCATTTTTCTTGGCTATGGGCGTGATGAATTTGATTATAGATTATGGGATTTGGTCAATAAGAAAGTTATTCGAAACCATGATGTTGTGTTTCTTGAAGATCAAACAATTGAAGACTTTAGCAAAGGTGATCAACCGAAGCCAAAAACTAATGATCTCATTAACATTGATCCACCTCCTTTGTCTTTGATGGATGATGAAAATGAGGGAGATGTATAGCCACCTATTGAAGATGTGGAGGATGATGCTAATCCTAATGAAGTTGAGCCCGAAATTAAGGAAGAACATCCAACTCAAGAACCGCTAACACAACTTGAGTTGAGAAAATCTACAAGGAACCGGCAACCTTCGAAAAAGTATCCTCCCAATGAATTTGTGATGATATCCAATTAAGGAGAGCTCGAGAGCTACCAATAAGCAATTGAGCATGCAAAAAAAGGTGATTGGAAAAAAGCCATAGAAGATGAAATGAATTCCTTACTTAAAAACCACACTTATGATTGGGTGAAGTTTCCTAAGGGGAGGAAAATTCTAAAAAATAAATGGGTTTTCAAATTGAAGAATGATGGCAATAATCTAAGGTACAAGGCATGCCTTGTTGTGAAAGGCTTTGACAAAAGAAAGGTGCTGACTTTGATGAGATTTTCTCACTGGTTGTAAAGATGTCTTTCTATTCGGATTGTACTTGGCATGGTCGCAAGTATGAACTTTGAAGTTGAGCAACTTGATGTGAAGATCGCATTTCTTTATGGAGCAACCGAAAGGTTTTGTGGAAAAAGGAAAAGAGAAATTTGTTTGCAAATTGAAGAAAAGTTTGTGTGGCCTTAAGCAAGCACAGCGACAATGGTACAAAAAAAATTGACTCTTTCACGATGAATAATGATTTTTCTAAAACCACTTCGGACCATTGTGTGTTTGTGAAATATTTTCCGCATAACAATTTTATTATTCTTTTGCTTTTGTTGATAACATGTTAATTATAGGTCAAGATTCTACCATGATTAATAAGTTTTGGGACCGACAAAGCAAATACTTGATATGAAAATTGTTTGTGAACACAAAATGGGGCTGTTTTGGTTGTTTCAAGAAAGTTATATTGAGAAAGTTTTTGAGAGGTTCAACATGCATAAAGCAAAGAGGATTGGTTGTCCACTTGCGTGTCATTTCAAGTTTAGTTCAAATCATTATCCTACAAGTGAGAACGATAAGGAAAAGATGCTAAAAATTCCTTATGATTCAACAATTGGTTCTTTAATGTACGCCATGGTTTGTATAAGGCCGTATATTGCTCACATTGTTGGTGTGGTGAGTTGTTTTCTCTCTAATCCGGGTTAAGAACATTGGGCAGCGGTGAAATGGATTCTAAGGTATCTTCCAGGGACTTCGAAGGTGTGTTTGTGTTTTGGGAATGGTAAGCTGATGCTTGATGGGTTCACAGATTCCGACATGGCCGGTGATGTTGACTCTTCAAAATCTACTTCGGGGTATTTGATAACTTTTGTAAGGGGAGTTGCGGCAAGGCAATCTAAATTACAAAAATATGTTGCTTTCTCAACTACTGAAGCTGAATTTATCATCATTACAGAAGCTTGCAAGAAAGAGTTATGGTTGAAGAAATTTTTGCAAGAGTTGGGTTTGAAGCAAGAAAGGTATATATTTTATTGTGATAGTCAAAGTGCTATTCATTTGAGTAAAAATTTCACTTTTCATTCGAGATTAAAACACATTGATGTGAGATACCATTGGATTCGTGATGTGTTAGATTCGAAATTGTTACAACTCAAAAAAGTTCACACAGATGATAATATTTCGGATATGTTGACTAAGATTTTTGTCGAGGGATAAACATTTAAAATGTCGAACTTTAGCAGGTATGATTGATGTCTATACCTAAGTCGGTAGGGGAAAAATTGTTGGGTATACCTCCTTAGTAGAGCATGGGACCCAATTGGTTTATTAAAAATATTTAATTTGGTTTGGTGTTGGTTATAATATATATTTTTTATATATTATATCTAACTTTTGGAGGCCCAATGAGTATTTAAATATCTGTTTGGTAACAGTTAGGGTTTTGATAAAAAAAACTCAAGAGTCAACAATATTTTTGAATATTGCTTTTGTTTTTCCGAAGGAGGCAGCGGTTGATACATCTTTTGGTGGTATATGCTTGGTGATCAATTCGGTGCGTTTGGCATTGTGTGGCAGTATAGTGCTTGGTGTAAAAGTTTCAATTGGTGAAAATTGCTACTGTGTGTTTGACTTGGTCAAATTCAGAACTTTGTGCTTTGATTGTTGTTTTGTTTTCAAGCTTTTGATTGCGTTTTGACTTTGCTTCGAAGTTAATTTATTTATCTATTTGGTGAGGTTTTTTTTCTTAATTATTTGTGATTATTTAGAATTCATGTAAGGATGATTTGTGAGACCATTCATGTCTCATTTGTAATCGTTTGAAAATTATTGGTTGATAGTGGAATCGGATTTTGATCCCGTGGACGTACCTCACATTAAGATAACTACGTAAAAATTCTTTTGTCGTTGTTGATTTAATTTTTTTGCATTAATTTTATTTCCATTGATTGATTTACTTGTGGAAAATCATCTATTTTCCCTAACAAATGTAACCATAATTTATTAAGAGAGAGCAATATACCAAGAATTAGAGAGCCTTCTATAGACAAACAAAGAAATACAAAAGCAACTACACATAAAATTATCAAAATAAAAAATTATGTGACCAAATACTGTTATAACAAATAAATTCTTAAGGATTGATAAAGATCATGTTGGACGGTGTTGATACTAACTTTGCATAGCTGGGATTTAAAGACAAACACAACCATTTATCAAACTGTTATGGTATTGAGATATGTGGACTCGTAATGCAAATTCAGTTCCCATAGAAAAAATAATATCCAATATAAGGAAATGAATAAGAAATTTCAATTTCGACAACAATTCCTAGTCCACATAAGCGAACAAACACTAAGCTAAGCAGAGTAGAAAATGATATATGCACATGAAAAGTTGCCATATAATATATATTCTATTCAACCTGTTTTCCTTCTAGTTCTGTTGCTAATTCATCGAACAAGAAAATATGTTTTACTAAAAAATGATTAATGTAATTTAATACAACATGGTCCACATGCATATCATATAGAATATAATAAAGGCACAAAAAAGCAACAAACATGATGGGCTTTTAATATAACATCATCTCATATAGATCATATTTTGTTATTTTCTTTTTCCTCTCTGAAATTTGAAGTTCAACCTATCTAATATTCCTTCATCCTTTGTTTGGTTATTTATATTGGAATCTTATAATGAATAGGGCAACTTAGACCTTTTGGTAGCCACATAGAGCAAAAATATTCCAAGTAATATTAAAAGTAACTTGGCAAGATATTACTTATATAAAATAGCAAGGATTGTAGGCATGGAAGCTCAAATAAAACTTGAGAAAAAGTAGCAACAAACAGAGAAGAATGAAACTTAAAAGCTACAAAAACAATTTTTAAAACAAAAGAAGTCCTTGTGTTGGTTATCCCAACTTCACAACAGAGCACCACCAATGCATAGAATCTAATGACAACATAATCAATATTCAGAATCTTTAATAGAACTAGAAAATGCAAAACAGAGTATCGAGGCATGATCAATTAAGGTTGGACATTTCCCATGGGCAAATTGGATTTAATATATGCAATTGTTTTGCCTAGGTTGATGACAAGACATTTTCAAAAATAGGCCAAAAAGCCAAAAAGCGAAGTCATAGGAACTATGTATATGATCCAATAATTTAAACTGATAGAGACTTAACTAAATTGTTATATCTACAACTAATTGGGATGCATTAGAGGATAATAAGCACATCTATGGATATAGAACACAAATATGACACAATATTGATACAGTGGTTTCTAGTTGAAAAAATAATAAAATATGGCATGAGTCAATGCAAGGGCAATGCAAACCAATAGAAATAGAGCCAAGTTCATTTTACCTCCATTTGGTTTGGGCCATATGCGCATAAGCTCCTAGACAATAAAAAGAAATCATATAAATCTTCGTGATTTCTGGGCCACAGAGAACCACTAACATTCATTAACGTTACTTGTAAATTGACCTTAATACCCTCTTTTTCTTTCTCTAATGTATAGATGACTCTTTTTCCATACCCCACTCCCACTAACATTCACCAGATATAATGGTATGAATGATTATTTTCCACCAATAGTTAATGCTGATCTTACTAATACCTTACTCATAAATCCCCATACTTAAGACAAAATGGCTTTTGAGTAATGAAAACTCGGAAGATCCTTGTAACTGAAAAGCATAATAATCATTCACATACCACAAACAAGCCAAAGTGCAAGAAGATAATAATAGAGAATAAACAATCAGTATCTTCAAATGACATGCACAGGGCATTTGACATATAGAGTGACTTATCTCTGAATGGTGTAGTCTAAAAAAAAATATTAACCATAGTTTCTTTAATTTTATGAGAATCAACTTATGTAGTGAAAGGGGTTTGGGACTACTCTCTGATCTAGATAGACCTTTCTGATCCTTGAAATGATACATGAAAGAGGAACAAACGCTCCGGACGGGTTGTCGAAATTAGCCCTCCGACGAGCTAGTTAGTACCTTTAGCCTTTGTGTTTTCTTTTTCTATAAGTTATCTGCTATCTTTCACATATCTGTCCCTAATCGAGGCTCCTCATTTTATACTACTTGTGGGCCCATGGTTGGGCCCACATCAGGCCCATTATTTGGCTTCCAGTCGGCTATTCTCATCGCCGATTTGTATACGTTACTACGTGGGCTTCTGGATAGGGCCAAGTTGTATTTGGCCCCATTCTCTAATGGGCCTCACCAATCTCCTTGATGAAACTCGGCCCCCACAATTTTCCCCCGACCATCCGATTAGTCTTATCCAATTAGCGTGTTTGGTTCGTTCAGATGTTTCGCTCGGCTCGTAGATGGAACAGTTACTGGAAACAAAAACATGGCGCTCACGCTTCTTTCGATACTGAATCGTCAAAATGAACGCGATCAGAAATCATTACAACTTCCCACCCCTTCATACTTGACATTCATTTAATGCGATTTGAAAACGCGCTGCCCCTTCGAGTTTTTTGAATTCAAAGGCTCTTGGGTTGTTTTCAGTATTCCTCACTTTTCTTCCCAGACCTATGCGATTTTCTCCTACTTCCCACCGTTCTCTCTCTCCGACCTCTCCTTTGTATTGCTGCCTCATTTCAGCTCCCATTTTGTTTTTGTTTGCTTTTGGTTAGTATATTTTTTATTCTATTTCAAATGGCGAAACACATGAAAGCTCTCCTTTTTTAGGATTGTATCACTGCTTTTCATCACCATTTCTCTATCCCAAACTATGTCCATCTGTTCCTTGTGGCAGATTAGCGTGATTGACATGGAGATGACTGATACAAGCACGATCATCTTTCCTTTTCTGTTAATCGCTGAGGGTGGAGTCCATTTTCCTCTTCATCCTTTTTTGAGGGCCGTTCTGCACAACTGGGGTTTGATCCCTTCCCAACCATGTGTGAACTTTTATCGAATTATAATGGGCATGGTAGAATTGAATCGCCGACTTAGACTTAACCTAGGAATCCCTACTATTCAGCACTGTTATGTCTTGGCAAAATCATTCGGTCAGCAGGGACATTACTTTCTCAGAGCCAAGGACATAGACCACCAGTTGGTGACTATGCTTGCCAGTTCTGGCAAGCAAGTTGACGACGTTATGGTCGTTGTCTGAGGCAACTGGGAATTCGGCAATGGAGAAGATCGCCTAGACCCTGTGCCTAGACAAAAAGGTGAGCCAGGTGACCATATAGACCCATTCTTTGTTTTTCTTTGTATATTTATTTGGCTTTGATTTCGTATATTAACTTTTTCATTCGCGTGCAGGCAACGATCTAAAAAGAACCCTTACTTCGGCCAACGATACTGTGCTTGCATAAATCAAAACTGCACTTGAATACTTCAGCCATCCAAACCTTAAAAGCAAGGGCGCACTGCCTACGTGCTATTGGGATACGACCCAACGTATTCAACTTTTACGACTGCTAACCGTATCCTAATCCCAAAATCCCGAGAGGTAAACGGCATCTCACGACACTAATTTTCCTAAGCTTCAAAAGCCTAAAGGACATTGTTCTTGAGGGTTCAGCCTCGAACCAAGGTGGTGAAGTCGGCTCGGACAACCAGGGTGGTGAAGTCGGCGATCAAATTGCCGAGCAACCGAGCTAGTCCAACTTAGACGGGTCTGAAGATCATTTGGGAGAGAAAGTTGATAGAGCGCTCAATTTGGCCTTTGAAGAAGTCGGCTTCAACCCTCTTTCCACTTCAGGCCGAATAGATCCATCTTCCTTAGAGGATGACATTTTCACCGACCTGGGAGAGTTACCCAACACAGACCCTGAGAACATGGCTGGAGAATCACTTGCACAATTTGCAAGGAGAATAAACGCCGAAAGGCCGGCAGCCAAAAAGAGGGCCGAAAGCACTGCAACTCAAGAACCCCTGTCGCCGACTCCTATTAAGGAAATGGAGCTGGAGATTGTTGTGGCCGACTCAGTCATTGAACAACGATCAGAAGATGTTGAGTGAAGGGGGGAGGTTGAACAAAGGGGGAAAAAATGCCCCGCTGAGATAAAAGCCGAGTTATCTGAAGAACCCAACGATAAACGGCCCAGAGTGGAGGAGACTTCCCAAGACTTGGTCACGCCGTTTATCGTTCAACCTAGAATGAAGCATGCGCCGGTTGCTACTGACGCGTCAGCTGTTAAAGACCCTACAGTGGCCCTAAGTGTGGCTTTAGCAATTTCACTGCCAATGGACAAGACTACATTCCATGTAGAACTGGACGTGGTTTCGATCGAACGGGCAACCTAATTGACTGTATTGGTACGTGATACATTGGGTAAGTTTAATTTTATGCACCGAATACTTCTTTACATGCTAACTAATGTGCCTTTGTTTTGTTTCAGGTGGCGGGGAGAATCGCAGAAATCGGTTGTTGCCTTTATGACGCTATGGAGCAAATCGACGTACTCAAAGTCGAGATTGAGATAGATAAAGGCAAGGCTAAAGAGGCGTTACCCGAATTGGTGGTGACGTTAGTAAGGGCCGATGTCGAGGGGCAAAAGGCGGCAAATGAGCACGTGAGGGTTGATGCTGAAGTGCAGAAAGCAAAGCAGGCCGACTAGATTCATCTAGCCACCGAGGAAAGGGCAAACGCAAGTGACGACGCACTGAAGTTGGCCAAGGAGGTGATCAGTCAGGTGGAGGTCGAGTTAGTGGAGGCGAAGAAAGCAAAGGATCTCGCCGAGTCAGTGGGGTCCAAGGCATTTGACGCCGGAGAGTAGGAAGCCACTGAGAAGTATGCGGATGAGGCCTTAAAATTTGAGAACCACGGCTTCAAGCATGGCTAGCTCAAAGCTCTAGCAGCCGGAAAGGTAATGTTGGCTCAACCGATTGCCTATGAGTAGTTAGAGGTTGAGCCGTTAGAGTCTGATCCTGAAGAACTATAAAGTCATGGGCAAATTGATATGAAGTGGTTCTTAGTTTGCCTAATGTTAGTTTTCATTTTTAGTTTTGTAGTTTTGCTCATGTTGTTTAGAGGTCGCGTGTGGGCCATTTGCATGTATAAAGTGACGTCTGTATTCACTCACTTTATTAATGAAAATGGCCTATGTTGTGTGAATCAGTAGGGAATACTTTTTGTTTTTTTTTTTTTTGAATAAACAAGCCCCAAAAATTGAAAAGCTTACGTTAGTGGCCAAGTGGGGCAATGTACATAATTTGGCACTAACATCAGCGACCGAATAGATTTATTTATCTGTCTTTGCCCCAGTTGGACACATCGTGCTAGAGTCGATTAACACATATTGCCCAAATAGTGGTAAGCTCATGTTTAGTGGCCAAGTGGGGTAGTGTACGTAATTCGGCGCTAACATCAGTGGGCCGAATAGATTCATTTATCTACCCTTGCCCCACTTGGACACATCGTGCCAGAGCCGATTAACACATATTGCCCAAAAAGTGGTAAGCTCACTTTAGTGGCCAAGTGGGGCAGTGTATGTAATTCGGCGCTAACATCAAAGGCCGAATAGATTCATTTATCTATCCTTGCCCCAATTGGACACTTCGTGCCAGCGCCGATTAACACATATCACGTTAATGGCCAAATGGGGCAGTGTTCGTAATTCGGCTCTAACATCAATGGCTAAATAGATTCGTTTATCTGTCCTTGCCCGCAGTTGGACACATCGTGCTAGCGCCGATTAACACATATTGCCCAAAAAGTGGTAAGCTCACGTTAGTGGTCAAGTGGGGCAGTGTTCGTAATTCGGCGCTAACATCAACATTCGAATAGATTCATTTATCTGCCCTTGCCCCAATTGGACACATATGGCCCTTGCCTCAGTGCGGTAGTGCCTGTGGGGGCGCATTAGAAACGTTGCATCCTTAATTAATGAACGTGGTATGCAATACTTATAAGGCTTCGGGAGTCATTAAATGGATTTAGCATAGCCATCGAAAGGGGTAGTTGATGATTAGAGAGTGAGCAGCGACAGGGTTGGTCGTACTGTGTCGTTGTGAGCAATCATATGTCTGAGAGGCTATTTTTCAACAATAAAGGAGAAGGAAGGAGCTTAGCAGAGCTGGATGCGGAAATGCATCGCACATCTGGTCGCGAATCTCAGAGAACAGGCAACGTCGCAGCGGAGGTGCGAGAGAGACGTCGGTCACCCAAATATCGAAGTAGGTCCCCCAGAAGGGGTGAAGCAGAGAAATCCCCCAGAGATGGGTTACAATAGTGGGGAAGCACGGGGGGCGGCGAATGGGCAAGCCACCGTGCAAAATGAAACGAGGTAAACCACTTTGCCCCTTGATTTTTTTCAATTTTTATTGGGAATAGGCCCATGATTGAAGCAGACTCGATCATCCGCAATCCGAACGTGGCAGTGGAGTTTACTTGACAAATGTTCCCATTGGAAGTGCAACAATCGCTTGTAGGCAGGGGTGATTATGAAGTCTTTAAGGAAAGCATCCATGGGACAATCAGAGGATTTTACAGCTCGTATAAGATTGGCTTGTGCCTTCGCGCCGTGCAAAGAGAAATCGAGCAGAATGATGGACGCATTCGAAATTTAGAGCATCGTATAGAAAAGGCCGAGGAGGAGCTGCAAAGGGCGAACGCTGCAGAGACTCAGTCGGTTGGAACAATGAATCCGGCTGTGGTCGAAAGAGTGAATCAACACCTGATAGATCACGCCATAGCCGATCGTGAGATGGCCAGTGTTTTTGCAAGGGAAGCGATACGAACACAGGCCTACGAGGAGGGTTTCTTTGATGGTCAAAAATCAGCATTGAAAAGACCAAGGAGAAGTTGGTTGACGACGTTTGCCGTTGTGAGAACCGTGGCTTTAAGCAGGGATGGATCAAGGCTCTGCAAGCAGCCGGTGTTGACTCGACGTCGCCACTGTATAATGATTACAAGGTTCCGTTCAAAGCCTATGATGCCAAGAAGACGGATGATGAAGAAGAAACAGACAAGTTCTGAATATAAATTTGTACAAATGTAGTCCAATGAGAATGTTGTAAGAGATACCGCCGTATTGTTTGTAATAAATGTTGTGTTTTCATAACCGACTTTCGGTTTGTTTCAAAGACCAATATCTATGTGACTAATGAAACTGTTATGGTATAGCTAATTTTAAGATTGTCAATCCCAGAATTTGGAACTTGGAATCTGTGATAATGGTCCTTCGCGAAACACGAAAGATGCTCTGAATTCTGAATTCAGAATTTGTGTAATGGCCAATCGCGGGCACAAGCATAAAGAGCGCTCCAAATTCGGAGGCTTATTCAGCCAATGTGCCATGCACGAAGTGCGCTCTGAATTTGGAGGCTTTATTGGCCAAACGCGTGATGTATGAAGGGAGCTCCGAATTCGGAGGCTTATTAGCCAAACGTGATCATGCACAAAGGGCGCTTCGAATTCGGAAACTTTATTCGGCCAATCGTGCCATGCACGAAGTGCGCTCCGAATTCGGAGGCTTTATTGGCCAAATGTGATCATGCACAAAGGGCGCTCTGAATTCAGAGGCTTATTTGGCCAATCGTGCACAAAGGGTGCTCCGAATTCAGAGACTTTATTGGCCAAACGTGATCATGCACGAAGGGACGCTCCAAATTCGGAGGCTTATTTGGCCAATCGTGCCATGCACGAAGGGTGCTTTGAATTCGGAGGCTTATTCGACCAATCGTGCTATGCATGAAGGGTGCTCCGCATTCAGAGGCTTTATCAATTAGCCGTTTTAATTGAGAAGGCAATGAGAAAGGCATACTGTATTACTGAGTAATCATATAGATGCGTACATGATTGTATAGCAACAAAAACAAAAATCAACTAACATCTTGTACAAGTTGGTTTAATGATAAAATTTACACAAGTGGGTAGAATTCCAGGGTCGTGGTAACCTTTTGCCTGCCATGTCTGAAAGGCATATATGCTCTTGTGCTGGCAATTGAATTAATTTGGTAGAGGCCATCCCAGTTGGAGCCTAGTTTTCCGTCTGTCGGGTTTTTAGCAGTAGGAAGCACTTTCTTGAGGACTAATACTCCAGGAGCATAACGGCGCAGCTACACACACTGGTTATATGATTTAGTAAGCTGCTGCTGATATCACGCCATGTGCGCAAGAGCTCGATCTCAACGTTCCTCAAGCAAATTCAGATCCAAGGCCAACATCATGTCGTTATGACATGTGTCAAAATCCTGTGACGTAAGAGTGGGCGGGCCTATTTCAAGATGGATGATAGCCTTTGTCTTGAAGCACAAGGCGAACGGCATTTCTCTGGTAGATCGCCTTGGAGTGGTACGGTGAGCCCACAATACACTAGGCAACTCTTCAACCCACTTGCCCTTGGCCTTCTCCAATAACTTCTTGATTTCATCCAGGATCACTTTATTAAAGGCTTCGGCCTGTCCGTTGCTTTGTGGGTACACCGGTGAGGAAAAATAGGGCCGAATACCATATGTGTTACCTAGTTCCCGATAGACGCCACAATCAAATTGGGTGCCATTGTCGGATACAAGTGCTCTAGGTATGTCGAATCGGGTTATAATACTTTTCCATACAAAACATTTAATATCGACATCTCGGATATGTGCTAGTGATTCCACTTCAACCCATTTCGTGAAATAGTTTGTTGCAATGATCAAGAATCGTTTGTTTCCCAGAGCTCGCGGTAGTGGTCCGATGATGCCAAGGCCCCATTGAGCAAACGACCAAGGACTAGTAACGGAACTTAATTCTTTAGCGGACAGATGAGTTAATGGGGAGAACTTCTGGCATTGTTCACACTTCTTTACGTAGTTCTCGGCATCGGTATGCATGATCGGTCAATAATATTCCTGCGTTACGGCTCGGTGGGCTAATGAGCGCCCGCTAAAATGGGCACCGCAACTACCTTCATGTATTTCAGTCAAGAAGTCCTCAACTCTGTCTGGGTGAACACATTCCAAATCTGGCCCTGAGAGAGATTTTTTGTAAAGCTTTCCCTGGTGATCCAGGTAATATCGCATGGCTTTATTCTGCAACTTATGGGCTTCTTTCTTGTCTGTTGGTAGCTGTTCTGAGGAGAGAAATGCGGCTATGGGATCCATTCAACTCCATATTGAATCAATGGTGTTGACCTGAACAGGTTCAGGGGAACTGATACTCGGCTTTGGGATGAATCCCACTTCGATGGTTCGTTTGATTTCTAAGTTAATGGCTGAAGCCAAACAAGCAAGGGCATCCACATGTGTGCTCTGATCTCGGGTTATCTGATTCAACTCGTGGGGGTTGAATTTTGTGAGCAAAGCATTCACCATTTTTATATAGGTTGCCATTCGGTCGTTCTTAGCCGCATATTCCCCTTTCAACTGGTTGATGACTAATTTTGAGTCACAGAAAACCTATAATCGTTTGGCACCTAGGTGGAGCGCGTTGCGTAGGCCGATTAGCAATGCTTCATATTCGGCATCATTGTTTGATGCATCGAAACCTAGTTTGTTTGCTTGCTCAATTATTGCCCCTTCGAGGGTCATGATTACTATGCCTGCCCCGCTGCCACATTGGTTAGATGATCCATCACAATACATCTGTCAAATGTCTCTAACATACATTCTCCAGTCTAGTTGAGGTTAAGAGATAAGTTGGTCAGACTTGAAGTCGGCATGACATCCTGTAAACTCAGCTACGAAGTCGGCCAGCACCTGCCCCTTGATGGCTATTCTGGGAAAAAATTGGAGGCCATACTGGTCAAGTTCTAATGCCCATTTAGAGACTCTCCCCGATGTTTCCGCGCTACGGAGCGCTACTTGGAGAGGATAGTCCGTTAGTACCCCTATAGTATGAGCCTGAAAGTAGTGAATCAGCTTTCTGGTAGCTACCACAAGAACCAGGATAAGCTTTTCCAATGGTAGGTATCATGTCTCGGCATCGACCATTGCCTTACTTACATAGTAGATTGGTCGCTGCTCTCCGAGTTCCTCTTTTAATAACTCGGCGCTGACCGCTCGATCGGATACCGCCAAATACAAGATGAGCGGATTGCTTGGCGATGGGGTCGCGAAACGTGGCACTGAACGGAGATATGTTTTCAATCCGTCTAGCGTTACCTGGCACTCGGGTGTCCATTGAAATGCTTTGCCTTGCCGAAGTGTGTGAAAAAACTGGTTGACAGCGATCTGAAGAGCGGCTGATGAACCAATTGATAGTGACGATCATTCCTATCAACTTCTGAACTTCTTTGGCCGACTGAGGCAAACCAAGTTCTATAATGGTTGTGATTTTCCTCGGGTTGGCATCTATTCTGTGATGGTTCACAATATAGCCGAAAAACTTGCGGATCTAATGCCGAATGCACACTTCGAGGCATTGAGTTTCATTTTGTACTTTTGGATGATGCCGAAATTCATGGCTAAGTCGGCTAGATGAGCACGCTTTTCTTTGGATTTCACTACTATATCATCAATGTATACTTTCATGGTGCGGCCGAGTTGTTCTTTAAATATAGTGGTGACCAGCTTTTGGTAAGTTGCCCCCGCATTTTTCAATCCAAACGGCATGACCTTGTAACAATAGGTTCCCCGCGGGGTGAGGAATGAGGTCTTTTCCTGGTCCTCCAGATGCATGGCAATTTGGTGGTAACCTCTATAAGCATCCAAGAAACTCATGCGTTGGTGGTGCGTAGTTGTGTCCACGAGTTGGTCGATTCGGGGAAGAGGAAAGCAATCCTTGGGACAGGCCCTGTCCAAGTTTGTGAAGTCTACACGAACACGCCGCGATCTATTTTTCTTCTTTATAACCACGGTATTAGATAACCACATAGGGTAAGTTACTTCACGGATTGCCCTGGCTTCCATCAGCTTGTCAATTTCGTCGACAATGGCCGAAGTATGATCTGCAGCTGACGGTCGACTTTTCTGTATGACTAGTTTAACTTTTGGGTCGATGTTTAAACAGTGTTGGGCTACGCTCAGATCCACCTCTGGCATCTCATGCGGTGTCCAGGCAAAAACGTCGATTTGCCGAGTAAGAAGGAGACTAATTCTTGTCGTTCAGCTACGTCCAACGATGTGCCGACCATGAAGAACTTGTTAGGTTCACCGTTGATTCCGATCCGATCAAGGTCTTCGGTTTCCTTATCACTGGGAGTTTTTCCAACATACTCGAGGCTTTCTCGATCCGAAACTTCAATCGAGTTCACTTCCAGTTCTTTCGGCTTCTTTGCCGAAGCAATAAGATAACATGTATTTGCCGATTTTTGAGAACCTCGAATCTGCTCAATGCCATATTGTGTTGGAAAGCGGAGTAACTGATGGTAGGTACTTGGGACCGCCTACATTGCGTGCAACCAGGTTCTCCCTATGATGAGATTGTATGGTGATGCAAGTTTGATGACCAAAAATTCCACGTCGACTGATTTGGTACCCGCACGTACTGACAACGTGATCTTGCCCAAAGGGTACTCGAGGTTGGCATTGAAGCTGAATTGGGGATATTCGGCCGGTAACAAGTTCGAATCGATGAAGTTGAGTTTAAGAAATGTCTTGTGATACATTATCTCTGTGGTGCTCCCCTGATCAAACAGAACGCGTTCGACGATGAATCTGTTTATGCGCAACTCGATGACAAGGGCATCATCGTGGGGAAGCATTACACCCTAAAGATCGGTGTCGTTGAAGCTGATTTTACCGGTCTTATGAGACCGTTTAGCTGGCGTGAACGGCTTGGATGGGCTAGGTTGTAGCTGGATCGTGTGCACCTAAGTTGGCGGCGGTAGGCTATATATCATGTGAATCACACCAAGTGGAGGTGACTCTAGGCGTAGAGCTACTGTGTTTGGTGGATTGCCTTTTCTGACATACTGTGCCAATCGGCCGTCTTACACCAACTCTTCCAAATGGTCCTTTAGTGCATAATAGTTGTTAGTCTCATGGTCATGATCCTTGGGATATTCACATCGCTTATCCCTTCGCCTTATATCAGGGGGTCCAATCATCTTGGACGGCCACTTAAAGAACGGCAGATATTGAATTTTGGGTAGGATCTTGCTGATCGGCTCTGCTAACTCCATATACTTCTTGTCCGAATGTCTGGGGTGCCTGTTATCCACTTGATACTGTTCATTCGAATGGCGCGAACATTGTTCACTTGACCTGTGCGAATCCCGCCGATTGTCTCGTTTTGCCCGGCTCTGCGGTTCAGGGCTCCTTGGTGGTACGGGGGCTTATCGACTGAATCAGACAAGATGGTGCCGACTTAAGGACTTTCTTTCAGGCCTTGACGCGAAGAGCGTCGTCTTCCACCTTGCAATACTCCTTAACCTTCTTCATTAATGCCCACACTGTTTTGGAAGGCCATCTAGTCAACGAGCTTCTGAGAGGACTGTCAGGGTGTAATCCCATTTTAAAGGCGGTGATGGACATGGAGTTGCTACATGCGTCGTCCACCAAGTTGAAACATTCCCAGTAGCACGCCGAATATTCACGGATGGTCTATTCTGGTTTAATTTGCATTGCCCAAAGAGAGTCAGCTTGCTTAGGCTGGACCTTGTTGGTGATAAATCTTGCCCTGAAGAATTTTTGGAGCCAGTGAAAACTTTTTATTGAGGCTGGCTCCAATTTATAATACCATTTGACGACCAATGGTCCCAGGCTGCTCGGAAACATTCGGCACATGAGTGCTTCATCATCAGCATGCAATGTCATCGCTTGTTTGTAATGACGAATGTAATCCGTAGGGTCAGATTTACTGTCATACAAGGTGAACGTTGGTGCTTTAAATTTTTTAGGCAGTACAACCCTTGCAATGCGTCATACGAAAGGATCGTGTTTATCCTCTTCATCCGAACCATCATCTCATTTTCCTCGCCTGTGCCGAACATACATACTTCCCTCGAATGAGCTGGACATGTCAACTTGCCCCTACTTCCTGGGTTCTTGAGATGACGAGTCGAAAGCACTGCTACTATCATGTTTCCGATGCCGACGCCATTAATCATCCTTCTTCTTCTGTTGCGACCGACCCCGGTCATGACATGGTGTGATTTGTTAGGATTTGGCTAACTCAAGGGCCAACTCCTTATGTAAATGCTCATTGTCAGCCGCCATATCTTCCAGGGGCTATTCGTTCCATTTTGCTTGATCCATGATTGTCTGCATGGTTTCCTGCATTGAGGTTGAAGGGGAGGTTTAAACCACTAGGTCGAAGTTCAGGGCCATTCGTGTGGGGATATTCTCTGGACCAAGTATAGTTCTTGGTGTAACATCATCTCTAGGTGTACCATTGTTAGCAACAGGTGAATGATCATTTGTTACGTCTGCCATGAATGCGCTTGAGTATTCCCACAGATGACGTCAATTGTAGTGAAAGGGGTTTGGGAATGCTTTCTGATCCAGATAGACCTTCCTGATCCTTGAAATGATACCTGAAAGAGGAACAAAAGTTTATGTGTTGTGA